>JAUTDX010002002.1:0-70007 GCA_030844895.1 Ambrosia x helenae
TTTGCCAACATAATCCTAAGATCATGATTGTTTTCTTAGGCAATTACCTCAGTTTCTATGCCCCCGTGGGTCATTTATACTTTGGTTTCACATGCCTTTCTATCCTCTTGACAATACTCCCGCTTCAATGGCCCGCGGGTCATTTGATGCGTGAGTTTCACATGCCTTCGTAGCAATCATGCCTTTTAGAGCACGTTGACATATTTTCTCGAATTCCTTGGATTACTTATCCCTACGCGCGTCATACGTCGTTTAGAGTATGCCCGTATGGCTTCATAATCCAAAGGTCCTTTATCACCCTCTCACGCCAACCTAGTCCTTGCTACATGGAAGGTATACGCGCAAATCATAAGAAGCCCATGGTATCATGTGTTTTAACACTTACCTGGCCAGGGTAAGCAATCAGCACATGACACGTCGTGATGTAACACCCCAACCGATGGCGGAAACATCGAGGTGTCACGTAGTGACGATTGTTCAATAGCTCATGGACTAAAAGTGTAAATATTGATACATTGATTAATAGTTATTTACATTGAAATGAAATACAATGATTCTAAATGTCAACTAAACTGAAATACAATGCATCCAAAATCTAAGTAAAATTCCAAAAGTTTAAAAGTCATCTCATAAATAACCTGAAACATGTACGAAAATAATTGGTCAATACAAAAATGTATTGGTGAGCATACCCTGTTTGAATACATATAGTAGAAAAAGTGTTTAGCAATTCATGTGTTGTATACCGTTTGCAATTATGTAGTAAGTAGTATCAGTCAAAATCAACCCTATGAAAGGAAAGGAAATATATATAGTATGCGCTAGTAATAATGTCATACATAGCAATGACAAGGACTCTCAACAGAGTCACAAGGGTATATACCATACTACTATTCATTGAAATGCCAGGCCGCCCAGCGGTTAATGATTTTGACAAGTCATAGACACACACAAGCAACATAAGCAAACACACATGAGAATTGCATTTAATGAAAAGAAAGCATTTAGTCATAGTGTACATGAGTAGCCCCAAAAGAGTAAAACATGAAAAAGGGGAAAGATATATTCACAGTTTGCGAAAGCGATCAAAATCCAACTTAAGCGGTTGTGAGATAAGTAATGGGAATTCCGAGGAATTCAACCTATAACGTAATAGAATACTAATAAGGGAAAAGTCTATGAGTCTAAGGTAACTAGGGTCTAAGGCATTAGGGTTTGCTAAGTCGATTCGGGGAATTAGAGTTTTTATGATAACTCGCGTTAATGTAAAAGTTGTATATCTCAAATAATATATGAAAAGGTCGTAAAGGTGGTTTAGGTAATATAATTATTACCTATTGAATATTTAGATTAAAAATATGTTTGAATAATTAAGACAAAATAATTTAGTTTATTACTTTAACTAAATTAAAATAAATACGATAATCATAAATGTATAAATAAATAATTATGTTATTCCCAATGTTCCAACAAATGATAAATAAGATTTCCAAACATAAAACATTTCTATTTTATAAGAAAGGTATTTATGAAGTAGATGTTTAAATAGGGTAAATAAGTAAATGTTTAATTATGTTTAATTAAACATAAGTAATGCTAATAATACAACACATGACCTAAAATGATATTTTTATAGAAAATGGATGATTTCTGATGTAAATTAATGACAATATTTTCCTATAATTTTAATAAACTTATTTATATTTAAAACTGATTTAGTGAATTTAAATCATGTTTAAATGATTAAAAAAATAGGAAAATTAATAAAAATAAAGGTTTTCTGAACCAATAATTTTTATTTCAGTTCATGATGATTAGAAATAATTTATCAAAAAATTTTGAGATTAAAATCATTAAAAATGAATTTTTAATCAATTAAATATGATTAAAACAATTTAATTCAATAAAAATATAAAAATAAAACATTTTCCAGAAACTAAAAGTTGGATAATTTTCTATGAGGTGTCAAGAAGCTACTCCTAAATTTTCATAATTTTTGGAGCAAAAAATGAATTTATTAAGAATATTATAGATTTATATGGATTATAAATGATTATTTTACAATTAAGATAATAACAAAAAAAAATGAAACAACCTAAAGTGAAAAGGAAATAATGCTGGTCATGGGGTTCGAACCCCTGACCTTTTCTGTGTATGTTATACACCCAACCACTAGACCAAGCCACCATGTTATTGATTTTACTCAAACATAAATGTATTTAACTTATTATTAAAAGTCATCTTCTTCCCCAAATCCTCACATGAACCCTAACCCTAACCCAATTCTAATAAAACTGATACAGAAACAACTAGGCATCTGTAATAAGGGGCTTATGCTCGGAAAAGTATGAGAAACAAAACGGCACTAAGAAATGGGACTTACAATATCGGTTTGATGCTCGAAAAAGGTGAACAAGGCTTAAACTTGGAACCCGATTTTTGTAACCTTCTGGACATGATTTGCTATGTTTTTATAGTCTTTTGAATTGTGTAAAAGTGCAGAAAAATGAATAGGGAAATCAATTTATGTAATGGACGAGTAGTTATCGAGTTTTAGTGTGCTTTACATTTCCGGTAATAAAGTCGACGGTTTCATATTGTAGCTCGATTAAGGTTCGATTAAATGCGTGAAAATCATATTAAAACTTGTGTAACTGTTCGAAAATCATGGAGGAATCGAGTCAAAGCAATAAAAGTTAATAAAAACGACCTTTAAGAACCGCCGGTCGGAATTCCGGTTGCCGGATCGCTGGTCGGAGAGACAAGGGCGGGACCTTGTCTGTTTTTTTATTATTATTTTTTTAAACAACTTTCCATTATTTGCACAAATCACCCCTCAACTTTTAACTAGATTAGAATTATATATAACTAGGTTAGTTCTTTTTTTTTTATAAAATACTAACCACATTAATTAAGTTAACCTTAACATTTATAAAATCTACTTCGAATATGTTTCAAAATACGCGTTTGATTAAAACTTATACTCGATCCATAATAAATATAATGATTTAATTTTCTTTTTAGTTCTAAAATTAAATTTGAAAAAAAAAGAAAAAAAATGACGAAACTTATAGAGATACAAACGTTTGAATACGCGAGGGACTATAATTGACATCTTGCTAAAATATGAGGGTGACGGGTGTCACAGTCTCCCTACTTTAGAAAATTTCGTCCCGAAATTCCTTTCAAGTGGAGGTTTCTGTGAAACAAAAAGGCGTTGTAAAAGTCAACTAAACCTAAAAAAATTCATCATTTGTGATTTGACAAAAATTTAAAATAGTTGCCTAATACCCACAGTAAAAGTTTAAAATTCTTTTGATAGTTAAACCAAAGTTAGAAAGTTAAGAATTTAAAAGAGAAAATGTTTTGGGAATGTGTGACTGGTGAGGGGCAGAGATACTGATGAAGGCAGTCTCTCCTACTTTAGGAAGATTTCTGACTGAACGTTGTTAGAGTATGCAACAAGAATCCAAATAACTGAAATGTAAGAGTACACAAGCTTCGTGTTTTCTGTGTGGGTGGTCAAGAGAAGGACTCTAGGAAGACGAATTGAAGCTCGTGCAAGAACGTTCTTATCGGAAATGCTAGCTATTAGTCAAAGATCCAAGGAATAGGTCATTATAAAGTAATGGGTTGGTTCTTGGTTAGACTCCTAGTCCGTTCCCGTAGTATCGTTTATGCTTATATATAGGGTGTACCGCAGCTGACCCACCACACTCCCGATACTTTGGACTCGTACTGATTGTCTACCAACAACCTAAATAGGATTACACACCACCCTTATGTACCTGTAAACCCATGATTGCGTTCCGGATCGTAATCATCGATTTACCTTACACCAGGGTGTTTATGCTTTTCCATAACCCTATCCTAAGTAATACTAGAAACAAAAGCGTGCAACCAATATGTATTAAGTAATAGATACTTCAATGAAATGATGTTCAATCATGATATGGTTAGAGGTCCTTCCCTTCCGGGTTTTTCCTTTAACCGTAATGGGAATAACATGTAAGTATAAGACATGGTTAGAGGTTCTTCCCTTTCGGGTTCACCCTTAACCGGTAACTTTTGTTCACATCGTTGGCTCTAAACAGTCATATTGATAAACTCTGAGGTTTACATCGTTTCCCCTCGGATTAAAGAAATACTCCAATCCGAGTCGTACGTGGGCTCTGGCTTAGATCTCATACGAGTTATCAACTAGGATGTCCATTGACCATTGAACAACATAATGTAAAGTATAACAGGGTTTTGCTAAAAAAAAACAGGTAAAAAAAAATATGCATACGAAATATGCGTCAAGTACATAAGTATAGCATAAAACTTCGATTGAAAGAATAGTATAATATAAATCTAGTAAATCGCACAATTTTCACAAAATGAAAGTAAACGAGTTAAATGATGCTCAAAATCAGTGATGTAAGAATAACTGCTAATAAATAGTGTGAGAATAATCACAAATAACACGCAAGAATAACCACGAATAAAAGAATAGTGCGAGAATAAGATAATGTGCGAACATAGCTATAAATAAAATGGTGTAAGAATAAAATAATAAAATCTAATGCAATAGAGAGTGTGCAAATGTAAAGAGAAAATTTTTCGTTTATAAAAACGTAGTTTACTCGAACTTTGCGATATAATTGGAATAGTAGTAGTAAAGTATGAGAATAACTTTTTAGAAATCGAAGAATGTTTTAGATTTCAAAACAAGTTCACATGAAAGGACTCCGTAAGTACACATATTCATGTGTTTACGAGGAGTCGAGTTGAAAAGTGTTATAAGGTGTATTGTCGGTCGCAGGTTTCTTTTCCCGAAAACATATATTCAACCGTTATATGAAAACAAGGAGGTTTATATTTGACTTGTAAATATGCAAAACAAGTTTATAAAATGCAAGAGGGAACCATATAAATCAAATGTGTTTCAAAAGACCAATATTTAACTAGCATAAATGTTAAATGTCAATGTATATGACATGAATAGACTCCAAATGTAAAAAGTTTGAAGTTTCGAAATAACATGAATGTGCAAAGATTGCAACATACATTTCTAAAAATTATACCATTTTAGGTTTTAAAAGAATGATCGTGTCACAGTAACTGATATAGTAGGGTTGGAGAGTAACGTGTAAGTTTCAAGTCTTAAGTGTCAGCTGGTAACCTAGCGTTAAAAACCCAGTTCAACGTTGAAACTCCACTACGCACAATTTCTCGTGCTACGTTGATTGAGTGAATCAGCTCGGTATTTGATAATTTTGGTATAAATTTATGGGTTGTTTTAAGACAATGGAGAATCTGATTTGGTTTGGATTGATTCTCCTTGATAATGATTGAAAGGTATGGGTAAGACAGGTAGAAGATTGCATATGGTCCCGAATGCCTTGACGGATTTTGAGAAGAAAAACTTTACTGTATTAAAACATTTCTTCTGTTTACAAGTTAAAATCCAATTAAAGTTGGAAAAAAAATCTTTCATATTGATTAAATGTTTGGAAAAATCCGAGTGTTACCCATTTTGATTAAACTTGAAACCTTGGATTGTCAAAATGTTGCGAAATTTATGCGTTGAAAAATAGTTTGTTTGTAAAAGTTGTTAAGGCATCTCTCTGGGCTCATGGCACGCTAAATGTTTCAAGACACAAGGTGGGTATAAGACGTGCTAGTCTGATGAATAAGTTTCTCCAATTGGGTAAATGGGGTTTTGTGTTTTTATGAGATGACAACATAGGGCAAGCTGCTAAGGTAATCGCTTTAGAGAGTAGTGTACTGGTGTGTGTTGGGTAGATAGGCATTTATGATGTTGTGTATATTGTAGAGACACAAGGGAATAATTTAGGGAAATACTGTGACATCGATCGAGTAAGTTTGTAAACATGATGATAATGACAAGTTGATTAATAAGTTTGAAACCACTTCGTGTTTATTTGTGCAACGCTCGAGAATCAAGATGCGATCAAAGTTAGACAATAAGCTTAAAAAATTTTTTGAGTCATAGAAAAATGTTTTTGAATAAAATAAATGGTACGTCATGTAATCACGAAACTTAAATGAAAGTGTAAGTTTTAATGCGATAAAATAGCGCATATAAGTTTTGGTAATCATGATGAAAAGCGAATAATCAATGAGTATACAAAACAACAAGAGATGGAACTTAAAATCTAAGGGTTAGACAAAACTTAAGAATCAATAACGAAAGCTGATAAATGCACTAATAGCGAAAGCTACTAATAGAGAAACTCAAAAGACATAATAACTTCCTTATAGAAAGTTATGATGAGAGTTTCAAACAACAAATGAAAATATCAATAATGAAATGTGATATTAGAAATATTTCCAATGAAACTGGTGACTAGCCAAAGAAATTGAAATTTTATTAGTGACTTATGGGGAGTGTGCATAAACCTATGAGTAAATGGTCATCCTTCTCGATTGCACGTACCCCGTCACTGGTAAATTTCAAAACATTTAGTGAGACTTTAAAACGAGATGTAGAAATAGATCCTTGAGATGTGGATTTCACTCCTAACTCAAAGATGTATTTCAAAATTGAAAACAATTGAGGGATGAACCCAATCACTAAGTTAAGGTTATCACTCCCAGCTTAGTGGTTAAGTTTCTTTTTGAAGAATTAATCCTTTGAGGTGTGGGTATCACTCCTATCTCAAAGATGTTATCCCAAAGATGCAAAATATATAGAAGAGTAAAACTAATCACCAAGGTATGGATGTCACTCCTAACTTGGTGATATCGTTTCGCTTGTGCAATACGAGTGTCTTCTTCTCCAAGCAAAATACCGAAAGAATAACGAGAAAGAATCATAGCGAAAATATCTTGAAAGAAAATATAAGAAATAAGAGAAATATACACGAGAGGACTCGTGAAAGTAAACTTAGTTATAGACTAGGCTAAAAGGCATTCTAATAACCTAATTCCCTATAACCATGGCTCTGATACCAATCTGTAACACCCCAACCGATGGCGGAAACATCGAGGTGTCACGTAGTGACGATTGTTCAATAGCTCATGGACTAAAAGTGTAAATATTGATACATTGATTAAATAGTTATTTACATTGAAATGAAATACAATGATTCTAAATGTCAACTAAAACTGAAATACAATGCATCCAAAATCTAAGTAAAATTCCAAAAGCTTAAAAGTCATCTCATAAATAACCTGAAACATGTACGAAAATAATTTGGTCAATACAAAAATGTATTGGTGAGCATACCCTGTTTGAATACATATAGTAGAAAAAGTGTTTAGCAATTCATGTGTTGTATACCGTTTGCAATTATGTAGTAAGTAGTATCAGTCAAAATCAACCCTATGAAAGGAAAGGAAATATATATAGTATGCGCTAGTAATAATGTCATACATAGCAATGACAAGGACTCTCAACAGAGTCACAAGGGTATATACCATAGTACTATTCATTGAAATGCCAGGCCGCCCAGCGGTTAATGATTTTGACAAGTCATAGACACACACAAGTAACATAAGCAAACACACATGAGAATTGCATTTAATGAAAAGAAAGCATTTAGTCATAGTGTACATGAGTAGCCCCAAAAGAGTAAAACATGAAAAAGGGGAAAGATATACTCACAGTTTGCGAAAGCGATCAAAATCCAACTTAAGCGGTTGTGAGATAAGTAATGGGAATTCCGAGGAATTCAACCTATAACGTAATAGAATACTAATAAGGGAAAAGTCTATGAGTCTAAGGTAACTAGGGTCTAAGGCATTAGGGTTTGCTAAGTCGATTCGGGGAATTAGAGTTTTTATGATAACTCGCGTTAATGTAAAAGTTGTATATCTCAAATAATATATGAAAGGTCGTAAAGGTGGTTTAGGTAATATAATTATTACCTATTGAATATTTAGATAAAAATATGTTTGAATAATTAAGACAAAATAATTTAGTTTATTACTTTAACTAAATTAAAATAAATACGATAATCATAAATGTATAAATAAATAATTATGTTATTCCCAATGTTCCAACAAATGATAAATAAGATTTCCAAACATAAAACATTTCTATTTTATAAGAAAGGTATTTATGAAGTAGATGTTTAAATAGGGTAAATAAGTAAATGTTTAATTATGTTTAATTAAACATAAGTAATGCTAATAATACAACACATGACCTAAAAATGATATTTTTATAGAAAATGGATGATTTCTGATGTAAATTAATGACAATATTTTTCCTATAATTTTAATAAACTTATTTATATTTAAAACTGATTTAGTGAATTTAAATCATGTTTAAATGATTAAAAAAATAGGGAAAATTAATAAAAATAAAGGTTTTCTGAACCAATAATTTTTATTTCAGTTCATGATGATTAGAAATAATTTATCAAAAAATTTTGAGATTAAAATCATTAAAAATGAATTTTTAATCAATTAAATATGATTAAAACAATTTAATTCAATAAAAATATAAAAATAAAACATTTTCCAGAAACTAAAAGTGGGATAATTTTCTATGAGGTGTCAAGAAGCTACTCCTAAATTTTCATAATTTTTGGAGCAAAAATGAATTTATTAAGAATATTATAGATTTATATGGATTATAAATGATTATTTTACAATTAAGATAATAACAAAAAAAAATGAAACAACCTAAAGTGAAAAGGAAATAATGCTGGTCATGGGGTTCGAACCCCTGACCTTTTCTGTGTATGTTATACACCCAACCACTAGACCAAGCCACCATGTTATTGATTTTACTCAAACATAAATGTATTTAACTTATTATTAAAAGTCATCTTCTTCCCCAAATCCTCACATGAACCCTAACCCTAACCCAATTCTAATAAACCTGATATAGAAACAACTAGGCATCTGTAATAAGGGGCTTATGCTCGGAAAAGTATGAGAAACAAAACGGCACTAAGAAATGGGACTTACAATATCTGTTTGATGCTCGAAAAAGGTGAACAAGGCTTAAACTTGGAACCCGATTTTTGTAACCTTCTGGACATGATTTGCTATGTTTTTATAGTCTTTTGAATTGTGTAAAAGTGCAGAAAATGAATAGGGAAATCAATTTATGTAATGGACGAGTAGTAATCGAGTTTTAGTGTGCTTTACATTTCCGGTAATAAAGTCGACGGTTTCATATTGTAGGCTCGATTAAGGTTCGATTAAATGCGTGAAAATCATATTAAAACTTGTGTAACTGTTCGAAATCATGGAGGAATCGAGTCAAAGCAATAAAAGTTAATAAAAACGACCTTTAAGAACCGCCGGTCGGAATTCCGGTTGCCGGATCGCTGGTCGGAGAGACAAGGGCGGGACCTTGTCTGTTTTTTTTTTATTATTTTTTTTAAACAACTTTCCATTATTTGCACAAATCACCCCTCAACTTTTAACTAGATTAGAATTATTATATAACTAGGTTAGTTCTTTTTTTTTTATAAAATACTAACCACATTAATTAAGTTAACCTTAACATTTATAAAATCTACTTCGAATATGTTTCAAAATACGCGTTTGATTAAAACTTATACTCGATCCATAATAAATATAATGATTTAATTTTCTTTTTAGTTCTAAAATTAAATTTGAAAAAAAAAGAAAAAAAATGACGAAACTTATAGAGATACAAACGTTTGAATACGCGAGGGACTATAATTGACATCTTGCTAAAATATGAGGGTGACGGGTGTCACACGTGATCTTATCATGATTGGCACAATACTTCCCATGTAAGACAAATCTTTCGGTCCTCAATTTCATTTAGTAAAAACCTTTATTCTTGTTACATTACAAAAATTAGGTTTTCCCTTTTAGTACTCATTTTGTGGGGTGCTTTCATCGTTTTCTATTTACGCAACATGTCCATAGTGACCGGTGCTTATTCAATTTTTTTGTGATTTTTCATTAAAATCTTTTCTTGAGTGGTCATTCCTATTACCGTTTCCAGGTCTAAATCCCGTTTTTATGCATTTGTCATTTATTTAAATCTGTATTGCACGTTAGACCTTTCCAAATTTTTCTCTTGGGAATTTCACCCTGGATAGGTATCCCATCTAAGTTTTCCCAAGTCTTAGTTCCTCGTAAGGAACATCATTCACTACGCGAATGTTATCTATACTACTATTCGTACCTTATTTAAGAGCGTGCATCTATGATTATCGCTCTTGGTAGATCTTCATTACTAATTGATTATTCTTCTTCGTCATCCTTTGGTAGAGTCTCCATTGCACATGTCCTGTGGCCATGCTTTGACTCTTCATCCATCGCATTTGATAGATTTATCCACTTCCCGCCATCCTTAGATGCGAGATCCAATCACTACAATATTTATAATGATTAGTCATGTCGCATTTCTATATTAGCCTGTAATACAATACAGAGCATTCTACAATGCTTGTTAATACTAATTTCTCGTTAACTATTTCAGTCTTTGGCTAGCCATAGACTGCCTCAATCATCATTATACCAATTCTTTTCGGGCATCGTGTGGTTACAAAATTGCCTTAGGCATTGTTTACTACAACCCGCTTTATTTTATACCTTTTTTTTCTACAAAGGTAACTTACCGGAGTACGCGGTCAAACCTCGAACCGAACACCCAACACTTTGAGCTCATAATTTGAGTCCAAGCATCCTTTCCGACACTCGAATCCCTCAAATCACGGCTCTGATACCACTTGTAAGACCCTAACCCGCAATCACGCGATTTAGACGTAAAACATGCGAGATTGGGACTTAGAAATCACTACCGTTTAAAACTTTATTAGATATTAAAACATAATCTAAGGACTTAACCCATTTAATAATTCTCCAACGATTTACAAAATGAAAATGCTAAAAACCTTTACTATGATTTATTATGTTTCAAACGATAATTTAGAGCGGAAGCATATAGGTGTTCGGGCGTGTTCGGTTCTCCTTGCGGCTGAATCCTCGATCCGGGTCTCAACATTTAACCTGGTGTTAAACATGGTCAAACAAACCATTTATCAGTTTAGCACTTCATTAGATGATAATCAAACTAAATAGGAAATAATTTTTTTTTCTTATTTTAAATATATATATATGCCTCACGCCACGCGTGGCTAGGACCTCTCCCCTTCGCGTGGTGCGAGGGGGTAGAAATGGCAGCAGCTTAGCTGCTTTTCCTGCATTCTATACTTAGCCAAATTTTTTTGATATTTTTAACCAACTTGACCCCAACTTTTGGCCCATTTCAAAATTCATTGTTCTAAAGTAATTCCTTCCTTATCCTATTCCCAATTCATGGTTTTCAATCTGTTGCGACTCTAATTTCATTTGCTCGGATTGGGTACTCAACCCAAAACGACCCGTTAAGGGTTATACCCCATTCAAAACCCTTTCACACTCGTGTGCTCAATTTAGTTCTTTACCCAAATGACCTGTTAAGACACAAGGCGCTTAAAAAAATCGTAATCTTATTTATTCTTTCTATTAAATTCTTGACCCAAATCGCCCCGTTTGGAGTCATAATTCATTTCATCCATCTTTTGACCATCTCATTGATCATTATGGGTGATTTCTTTATTCTTAACACCCGAGGGCGTTATTGCTTTTTTAAGACCATTGTTTTTAATTTATAAACACGTATAAAAACATTTATGCCCCTACGGTTTTCTCATTTCATTTGTTTTTTTAGCTATTTGTATGCGCCATCGGCGCGGGTCATGCTTGTTGATTAAACAACCCACCTATTTAATAACGACACAACAAGTGGGTTATTTTCCCCAATATTCTTGGCTCAAAGGCCGCCCACTAAACTATGGACTTACCAGGTAGCGTTGACCCATTTCTGTACCTAGTAATTCTTTTCCATGATCCTTGGCAACTCATGCTTTTTTTTTTCCGATTTTCTTACCTGTAAGAAACCTTACTTGACACGCATTAAATTATGGGATTCAAAGGTGACATATCACTCCTTGACCCTTCAACTCATTTGTTAACCTCCTCATACGTTATCATTAGTTATTAAGCATCTAGGCTTTCGCTAGATTACTTACATGATATATTACTCTTCTTATGGGATATTCCCAATCATTCATTATTAACTTATCGATTACCTTTGCCCGTAGGAAAGTCGTCATCAATTCCACTTGTTTGCTATGTTTTCCCCCAAGCTTTGTCACACCTAGCTTGGAAACAAGTTCATTTCTTCAATTATTAGAATACATCTTGTAGTTGTACAAGCCATTCACAAGATGATAATAATCCACATCATTTTCCATGTATTCATCTACAATAGAACTTCTCTACTAGATTATTGACTATATAGTCAACCCGTTTGACCCATTTAAGTGATACTTGTACAATCCATTTTCAAGTATACAAACACTTTAAACACACCTTAACAATCATAAACATTCATCCGAAGCACATTTAGTGTTTAGGAAATGGGTATCTAGACAATCATACGTGTTAAATTCATAAACACATTCTTTTAAGCATTTTTACAAACACTTGGTGGGCATCATTCATTAACCACCATGTTTACATGTCTAAGAACCTTCATGTTTCTCCCTTTTTAACTCAAAATACTAGTTTGTAACTTAGGTTGTTAAAATTATCAATTTAACTTTTCATAACTCATCAAATACCCAACTAATCAATATTGATCAACTGTTGAACATTTGAAACATAAGGTTGAGCCCTCCCACGGGTCTCATTTTCGTCCATAAACCACAGCCCCACACTCAATCCATCAAAACTTCATATTTCATGAAATTAACCATAAATCCAACATGCTTTGATGATTTCTAACAACATACATCAAGAACTTTATGTTTTTATCAACAATCATCATGATTTCATTACTTTAACATAGATGAGATAATCAAGGTCAATGTACACATACCTTGAAGCTTAATACTCAAGAAACCATGCTTGATTCAAGTTCTCATCTCAATTTTCTCGATGAATTTATCAAGATTTGATCTTCAATTTGATATGTGTGTGTGTAATTGGTGATATGAGAAACCAGGGGCTGTTTTCCTAGCCAAAATGCCGCCCCCTTTTCTTCTAATATTCCAGCCCATTTGTGCAATTTGTCCATTTGACAATTTTAGTCCCTCTACTTTGGTATTTCCCATAATTAATCATAACTTTCACCACTTTATAGCATTTCAATTACAACTTGGGCTAATATCTTATATAACAAATTAACCCACATAATTAGCAGGTTTTAAGCCCAAATTTGTTAGTTTACATAATTAGTCCTTGTAATTTGGTTGTTTAGACATTTAAACAAATAAGAGTACTAACCTTTTTAAACGTCTAATGCCTTTACTTTTTGTTTCACTAACCTTACTAATGGGGTTATTTAATTACGAAATACAAATCCCCCGATTTTATCACATAGTCTCATTTATTTGTTAATAAAACCATCATTTTACTAATTAACTCGTTTCTTTACTCATAAAACACGTTTTAGGCGTAAGTAAACGAAACAGATTTTCGGGGTGTTACATTAAACTCCATTTTTCTTCCACTTTTCTCACTTCTTCTTTTCTTCTAACCCATTGGGTAAACCTCTAGGACCTCACTCCAAGTTGCTTAGGCAAATAAACATGAGTAGGACACCATATGGAGGCCTCGAAGGTGGTTTATCTTCTATTCTTTTTATGCACTAGGATATTATTTGTAGTGATACCAACCGAGTTCACCAACAACGAAATGTTGGATGGACTTGTGTTATGGTTAATGGTTGACAAAGGAAAGCCAAGGCTCATCCAAACAAAGTCACCGTAATCTACTTTAATCTCCTAGTTATATTATGTAATACTTATATATACTTTCAAAACTTTCATTCTCCATCTAGTAATCTAGTAACTTGGTAGGTTTGTGGATACATCCCTACCTTACCAATCTCTTGACCCATCTAGTAACCCGGACTAGTTCCATAGAAGAATGGGAAAATCCCGTGTCCAAGACCCATGTTTGATCTATAAACAAAGCGGTCACGACATGAACACTCTTAAATGGATTCACATACCTAACTCTAACTCATACCATCCGAATCGCCTTCATGGTGATTTTGTGCTTGGTTATTAACTTTAGCACTTGACCATCCGAATCATCCTGAAGATAATTTGGGTTTTTGTTCGCCTAAAAGGCATGCATGACTTCCTTGTACTCTTGAATCTTCCTCCGAATCTAAACTCATTCCTTTCCAACTCTAGTTAATTGGAGCTAAAGTTCTTCCTCCCCAAGACCCGTTTTGGGAACTTAACAAACGCACCCTGAGGTGAGTTCATACTTGTCCCCTTTTTATTCTTTAACTCTTTGGGGGCTCAACATGTATCTATACAAAAACCTTAAACTTTTTTTCATACTCTTATGCTCAATCTAATTAACATGCTTATATGCTATGCCATGCTAGAATCTAATTCTTACATACAACTCTCTATTAGCATACAACCCAACTTACATGTATAGCGCTATATGAGTGACACACCGCCCCCTTTATGGGTCATGTTGAGTTTTCTCAATTGTGTATTCGAGTGTTGATGCCTTTTGTATGGTTCTGTATGCGCATGACTATGACATAATGATTTGAGTAAAACTTTCTTATACTATATACGTAGGTCAAAAACTAGTATGCTCACTAATGCTTTATGTGTTGACATGTATTTTATACATGTTGCAGGGAATATTTGATGCGATGATTCAAGAAACTCATTAGGATTGGACTTAGAAACGTACCTCTTTAAACTATGAAATCATGAATGTTGTATTTCTTTTTGAACAATTTGTACTTCTTGTTTTTAGTATTATGAAATGAAACCTTTAAATTATTTGTCACAAATTCTGGTATCATGAAGTCTTTTAACAATCTATCACAAGTCGCGCCTCGATGTATTCCGCCATCGGTTGGGGTGTGACAGATTGGTATCAGAGCCATGACTATAGGGAATTAGGAAAATTGCCATGATTGACCTAGACTATAGTTAGGAACCTCTTATTGACCATTCTTTTATCATGCTAAATATACTTGTTTCTTCCTAAATTCCTTCTACTCTATTCTTTTGGACTATAAAATTTACATTCCTTATGGTGGACTATGCTACCCTCGAAGACACTCTTATACGACAAACGAAAGGAACTCCCCAAAATAGGCGTGAAACCCTCACTTTGGTGACAACTTTCAATCCGCGTTATTCTTTTTGTGTTTTTGAAACTATACCAAGATAGGCGTGAATTCCTTACCTTGGTGGAAATTTCACAACTTTTGTTTTCTAGTGGAAACTTACCAATTGAGTATTGGAATTAATTTTCCTACCTCGTTGGACAAGTGCAAAAACCACACTCAAGAAATGACACCGCTAAGATAGGAGTGAAATCCACAACTTAGCGACTAGTTTCAATCCTTGATTTTTCAATCTCTTCAAAGTCTCAAATTTTCCAATTAATGACAAGGGACATGTAGTAACTGGAAGGGTGAATACCGTTAACCGAAAATTTCGGTGAGAGTATTTCCACCTATTAGGCCAAAGCATGTTTCCAAACTCAATGGTAAAATTCGAATCACTTCGGTTAGTCTTAGTTCCATTCCGGAATACTCCTTTTATTTTTTTTAACAAGCCTTTCTTTTTATGCTAATACTACTTTCAATTATGTTTTCATGCTATGTTTTCACTATATATTCGATTTACTTGAAATTGTACCTTATCCTCTCGCACTCGATCTCAAGGCTCGCACTTCAAGCTACTCTTGCAATCTCCAAATAATAATAATATTCGCAAACCAAAAAATATTCAAAACTCCTCTATGTTGTTTATGTGCACTTTACTTATATATATATACATTGCATTATTTGAACAATGTGAAACTTGCATACTATACGTGTAACTTGAACTTACATACTAAGTCTATGAGAACAACTTGAGCTTATGTATTTTTTTATATATTTGAATTTGCACCAAGTTTACCGATTTAGTGAAATTTTACTCACAAGATTTCATTGTTAATCAAAATCCTAATAACTCCTTTCCTAAATTCAAAAGTCACCTTGCTTAAAAAAAACGCTTATGCAAATTTTCTTATGTATGATTCGCGTAGATGTCTTCCCGTCTCAACAGCATCGATCTTAACCAACTGGCGAGTCTTATTGCCCTAGAATTGATCAAGATTCTCCCTAACCTAGACACACCAACAAACCCAATTCCAAACTTCGGCGATACCATCCAGGACAACACAAATCATGTAGGTACTAAACCATCCACCCATAACCCTACCAAACGAATGAAAAAGAATAACCGAAAAAGCAAAAAACCTCAAACGAAACCACACTTCGACAACCCATGAGACTCCGATCCCTAACAAAAAGTAGTACCGTGGACACCATCCGCTATGCGAGAATTGTAAACTCCACCATCCCACTCACACACCATGCTACATATGCGCCAATTGTGGTGCATATTGTCATTTAGCCAAAACATGTCGCCACACCACTAAACCAGGACCCGAAAAACCTAATAGCACTACCTCATTCACTAAAGCCAATAGATGGATATGCTCCGAGTGCAACGACCCAACCCATGGGCGTAACCAATGCCCAAGACTTGCCATGATGATCTACGAGGATGGAAGACCCACTCACCACACTAAGGAAGATTGATTTTCTTTTCTTTTAAAAAATGAGAATTTCTTTATGTAATGCTTTCAAGAAATTGTTCAGATGTGAAAATTTCTTTTGTGAATTATGAAATACAATCGTTATCGTAGGCTACAATCATATTTATCGGCAAAATTCAAACATCGCAAAACCCTTTTCTCCTTGCGTGCAACCTTTTTCAAAATTTTGAACAAAATTCTTCCTACTATTCCTAAGAGGATGCCTATTCTTCTATAAAATCCTCACTGTCAACCTTCGAACCATTAACAAATGTGTGTCAAGTCGATATGATGAACGAGATTCTAAATGGTAAGAGTGCTTAAAATAAATTTTGCTTTCAGGACGCCCAATGTCGTCCATAACAAAAGATTTTTTTAGCAAACAGGACTTGTGAGCAAAAGACACGCTAAATCAGACAACCTACTTCTCTATAATCCCAAAACCTTTTCCACTTGAAATCATATTACAAGTCAAAATATTCACCAACGCCAAACAAAAATTCTCAATAAACTATTTTCCTCACTTAATAAAATGGATTTTTCATAAATCAAACGTCCATCTTCGGTAAGACTTTTACACTAAATTTTCCCCACTTCAATTAAATCCGTTTTCTTTAACATCCAACGGACTAAATTCTTCTACCATCAAATTTGACGCTTAATCTTAACAAGCTAAATTGCTCACGTACCCATAAACTCAATTTGTAATGAACTCAAATTTTATGTTGCCCTTAGTCAAAACATTTTACGCGAGAACGTTTTCATTAGGAATCCAATTGTCTATGCTTCTGTTTGATTTTATACATCTGAACGTAACCACATGTGCACAATTCTACACCATTATGTCATGAAACCATACATCCACGCCAAAAACGCGTACAGTTAACAACATCAAAAACTTGCTTAATGCCTTTTTCACATTATGTGTTTGCATGTCACGTTATTTGCTATGTTTACAACAACAAAACTGTCTAATGCTTTAGCCTAATGTCTGTTCCTTTGTGTATTTTGTGTCCACTAGTGACCCACACATAACTAAGACAAATTATGTGGACTATACGACAATTGGACTAATTACGGGTGCACACGTAATTACAAAAATTGTGTGTATGGAAAACATAACAAGTCCCTGTGCGTGTAACCTATCATGACTTGCATAACAACACGGATGAGGTATGAAAACGGCATGGTGGATACGCCACCGATACATCCTATACATAAATGTCTTGTCATACTACTAAAAGAAAAAAGAAAGATGTGGAAATTTAATTAGAGGTGAAAAAACATGTCATTGTTAAGCGTGGGTTTAAATAGAAAGTCCATAAACATTCTAGTCCTTTTAAATTCTTATAAATAAATATGGCCATAAAGATGATCATGTAAACTTTATAATTAAGAAAACAATATTAACTTCTAAAAAAAGATTTAGCAATTAATATCATTTCTATGAAATGGTATGATACATATTTTTTTTTGAACGGCCAACAAATTGGAATCACTCACGGAACACTGGAGTATCATCGTGCCACCAGTGTTTCCACGCGATCATATTCCACCACCAAGTCACCAATTCAGGAGGAAACTCATAATTATGAGAAAACCCCCTTTGTGAGATTCGAACCCAGGACCTTTTGGCCCCTAAGTCTTATCTCACCACCAAGATACCACTAGGCTATAATGCCTTGGGTAATGGTATGATACATATACATGCCAGATCCAAGTTTTTGACCATTAGAGGGGAATGACTAATTAAATAAAATAGTGATATAAATAATAACGAATATGCACAAGATATGAATCTTAGTATTTATGATATCATAAAAGTAAAGGCCAGCATACTGATTGTAAAAAAAGAATAGCCAAGGATGAAGGAAGACGTAATTACTATTAATTAGATATTCCTTAGAGTCGACTTGATCAACCAGTAACCTCTAGGCCTCTAAAGAATTTGTGTTACAACTACATTGGTTAAAAAATCTTTTTGCAAAATTATTCTGTTAATAATATGCATTCTATAGAAGAAAAAAATTATGCTCACCTCTAACCCTCTCATTAGATCTTACTAGTGGGAATGCCCGCGCGTTGTTGCGGGTGTTTCGACTAATATCGGATTCTAGCTTTTATGATGTCTATTACAAACCACAACCTATTCTTGGTTTTCTAACCCTTTATTCCATTCAACGAAAAAATATATTACATGTTTTCACCGTCAAAACAAACGGTATGGTCACGAGGTCTAACCAATGATACAGATTTACCACTTCGATTCAAAACAATCATGTCTAAGAACACCACCTAACGCGCCACGGTTGAGATAGGATAAATGAATTTATTAAAACGCACGCATGAGATAATCAACACAAGAAATTTTATCATAAGACCACTCTCCCGTATTCTTTATATCATTGTTGATTACATGGAGGGAATTTGAACCGCAACCACACGTTTCGAACAATTAGGGAAATAATAAACAAATAAAATAGTTTAAAAACAAAATACTTTCATAATTGGAACACAGCTTAGAAAACTTGGGGCAACTGATGGCGCATGGTGTGCATGCATGGTAACTTGAAAACTGTGAACTTAAAGTACAAAACTGTGAAATTGGAAACCAACTTTCATACACGCATAGTAATTTATGTGCACAAAAAAGACATATATTAATGCCTACTGTTGCACATTATGAGAACATATGAAGTACATATAGCTTAATGGAAATACTCAAAAGTATATACTACATATAAGAACTTTGTGAGAATGTAAAACAATATAGGAAAGGGCATACAACAGTTATAATAATGGAATTGGTAGAGTCCTTACTGCAGCTAGTACACAACCTTGTGTTATCCGTAATCAAGCTACAGCTGAGAAGCTTATTAGTAAATGCAGAAAAAGATCCTCAAATAGAAGAAAATAATCTAAAGGCATGCTCGCAAAAGCAAAACTATAAAGCAAACATGACCAAAAAATAATCTAAAGGCATGCTCGCATTTTGGTCTCTAGTATAGTGACCCGCCGCGCGTTGCGGCGGCGTCAAAATTTATCGTGACTAAAAAATAGTGCCGGTAACACCAAAGCATTAGATGCATACATTGCTATTAAATTGTAAGCCAATACATTGGAATAATAAAATATAACTGAAAACATTCAGCCTCTAAAAGTTGGTAAGCAAAAAAAAAAAAACTAATAACAGTAATTGCAGGTTAATGTAAATTATACATAAATTACTTGGATCATATATTAAATTAACTCCTCACCCCGATACTGTGCATCCAGTGCCTTCTTCATATCTTCTTTAGTTACATCTTGGATGCAATATAGCCCAACTTCACCTCACACTCATTAATCTGTTAGTCAAAGCATCAATATCCAAATACCAAAATTGAAAGATAACTTGATACCAGGTGGTAAAGCTAGCTGAAAAACTACAAATAATACCAGCTTAACTATATCAACATGCTAACAGAACATGGTGGACAGGATCTTACATGGAAAATAAAGTAGTGCTAGGCTATGAAGTCCGTTGAATATTGGTTTAAGATCGACATGACAGTATTCAAGATATAGGTCTGTCAAGTGATGCAACGAGAAGACACGAGTTTAGGAATTTTGGTCCATTTGAACCTCCATTCCCTTGAGAGGATACTTGTCCTTGCTGCTTCTTCAATTGGTAAAAGACATAGGATGATTTCTATTATGTTTTGCGGAAGTGTAGTGATTATATCCAATCGTCGAGCTCTAGACGAACGTTGAACTTTAGACAAACGTTTAGCTTTCATCTCAGGCTGTTTTTTTTTTTGGACTGATGCTGAAACTGTGAAAATCGATTTTAAGACATTATCATCACTACTCATGGCGAGAAAATAGGCCAAAATGCCAAACAAGATAACAAGTGGTGACGATTCAAAGTAAAAGTTCATACATTTGTGTGTCGTCGCTATGCTTCTTAATCCATGTGACAAGATTAAACAATTTTCATATACCCATTCAAATTTATAGTACAGATGCCTGCACAAGCGATTTGAAAGTGATTTATCTAATCGAAACGGTCATATAATCAAATCAACAACAGAAATGATGAGTAAAACTATCTCTATAAACCCTTGTTTCATCCTATATATATATAACTTATTTAAGTGATTATTATCTGGAAACACTTAACACCATCAAAGTGATTATAAAGATTCATTCATTTAAAATTAAATGTCACATAATAACTTTCTAAGCACCCATCCATTTATAACCCAGTTAAATAAAACATTTGGCAGCCACATACACTGAAGCTTAGCTTTTCTAACATAAAAAACCCACTGTTTATCAAATTATATGACGAAGGAGTTGTAAGCCCTAAATGTGTAGAAGATATAAAGAAATTCAGAACAAAGAATGTTACTGAAAATGAAAACAAAAGACATAAAACAAGTCGTAAATCAAATAATTATTTACTACTCCAAAAGATTATAAAGAGGAGATAGATAGATACCTCAGTTGAAGTGTAGGGATCCTTGAGCCGTTCCACAGGTATCACCAACCACTTTTATCGCACATTTGTCAATTACCACATTTCACCACCCGATTGATCAAAATAAACTTGGTGAGTTCCATGGGAGCTCTCTTAAAATGATTTGATTTTGAAATTGAAACGCAAGATCATTGGAAACGGAAATGTAACGGACGATGCTTTAGTACCGAACTAAAACCAATGATGTAAAACCAATGATGTGTAACCGATGAACGAACTGAAACCCATGATCTCTGTTGTTCCGGCAAACGAAGAAATAAGTGTTCTGGCGTCTTAAACGAGCTGATAAAAGGTTCCTGTTGGTTGCAATTGCATGCCAAATGGGTTTGGAGCTCCACAACTCTGTTTGCTTAAGTTGAATCCCTGCAACACGAGACACATCACAAACAAGGAGTTAACAAATTTCTATAAAGGAATAATTTTGTGAGTCATTAACATTAATAGATATCTATAGCCACATCATAACATAATAAAACTTAAAATGGATCAAGGATAACTACCAGGATATGCCCCCAACCATATCAAACTTATTCCAAGGGATGTACCAAAATATTTCTTTATTTTTTCACACTACAAACAAAAAGCAAGGCATGCTATTCAAAAGCTTAAAAAAGAATTGTTAAGTTAACAGAAAAATGCTACAAGTCAGTTACATTTACACTATTGAAAATGTGTAAAATTGTGAACTAAAAGTAGCATGAAACATTGCTTCTAACCATCCGCACTAAAAAGCATGGAAAAGCTACTTAAATTTCCGCACTTTCTAAGCACGTTGATATTCACATATTCAAGTGTCTTTTTTCCAAACTACAAACTTACAAGCCTTTGTTATTTATGAGTTTAGAGTTTTAAGTATATCCTAACATTGATATAGATCATATATTTAACGCAAGAACCAAAACAACCCACAATAAACAATGTAGGCATTGTGAAGAATAGCAGATGGCCTTGTATGCTAACCGAATATGTATGTCAGTTTTCATGGGAAAAGCTATAACATTAAAGTTAAATAGAGGCTTATGTAAATAAAGAGTTTTGTTGTAATATAACATCAACAATGATTTGTCCACACAAATAGAAGACAATACACGAAGTGTGGAACCTACAATTTAAATAAAGATGAACCTAAGTTCAACAGTTCGCACATAGACATTTCATCGAGCACCTAGTATGCATAATTTAACAACAATGAAACAATGCAAAGTGTGACTCAATTTAGCCCCATAATCATAAGATTATACAATACATTACTAATTCATTCAAAAATCGAATTCTCACCGTAGTATGTCATGCCAATCTGCATTTCCATTGGTCTTATTAGCCTAAAAGAAACAAACAAACAAACAACAATATGCACTAAGAATACACAAATTGACACCGAATCTAATGGATGCAATAAAATCAAGAAGTAATTCTAAAGTCTTACTTTAACGTAATCAGCATGTCCTCGACAATCTACTGAAGCATAATGCCTTTTAGCAGTATCATATTCCACATGAGCCTGCATAATCAAACAAAAGAAAAAAAATAGAAATCGATTATGTAGATGGAACACCTACAGCTAGAACTACATCAAATAAAAAAGAAAACAGCAGAGATAAAACCGTGTTGTTGTGATTCTTCTCTTTTTTCTCTTCAGGCGCCTTTTGGATTTCATCAGATGCACGAGTGTAAGAAGAGCCAGTGCTTTGTGGAGGTGTGGGTGTGAAATGATGACTAAAGTTTTTGCATTGAATTCGTGGTTGATGCTGATGTTTCAATAGACCTTTAAATTGATGATGATGAACGGTGAATTGATGACTATTAAAAATGTATTGATGATGATGGACGGTTGAGGACAACTGGCACTGTTTGTTTGCGACCATCTGTGAGAGAGCAGGCATGGGAGAAGGGAAAAGAGGGTATTGTTGTAAATTTACTTTGAAATTGTAAAGGAGGAGGTAAGTTAAATGTCTATATTACCCTTCTAATTGTCTTAATTGTCACAATTATGCCCATAATACCCTTAAATTTATTGCTTAAATATGTTGTACATGTTGCTTGTTAAGTTGTACGAAAATGAAAATTACCAAAGGGGTCATCACTCCTCCTTAATAAGATAATATAGAAATATAGATATGAGAATTGTTCAAGAACATCTCTGAAACCATCCCTCCACGAAAATTATTTTTATGCAAATTCAAAGACTAAAAGGAAGTGTTGATGGGTTAGCCCAATCCAACAATCCATTTTGTCTGCACATATAAATTAAATGATTTGACCCATCATCCAACCCCACCAAACTGTTTTGTCAGCACATGAAAATTACATGCTTCGACCATTTATCCAACCCATCCGACCCATTTGTTTGTCACCTTCAAACAAAAATAAAGAAATATACGCCAAGACGAAATATAGTCCCTCTACTTAGACAATCTTGAGCCAAAAAATTTGTAGCTTCTAAAGTCTCCTCCATCCTTGCTCCTAAGGCAACCATTGAACACTCTTATAGCAGGTTTGCTAATCATAGAAGGCTACAAATGTAACAGTACCGATTTCTGAGAAGATTAACATGGACCTTTGTATGACACCCTAGGCAAATCCCACATCGGCCGTGGCCAGGAGAGATCCTTGGTTCATAAGTAATCCAAAGCCTCTTAAATCACCAACGCGTTTTGGGCTTAATGCTAGTGGATGAGAGGAGAACTCCACAGTTAAGCGTGCTCAGGTGGGAGTAGTACTAGGATGGGTGACCTCCTGGGAAGTCTCCACCGGGGCGACCAAAAACAAAGCCGTGAGTTCCTGGATGGGCAACCCATCGGGGGCAAAGCGGACAATATTGGTGGTAAGAGAGGCCGGATGTTACAATAAAAGTATTGTCTAAAAATCTAAATCTAAATCTAAATAAATATATATCTAGGATGAAACTTAGGTTTTACATACGCAAGACAAAAAAAAGGAAGCAAAGCAAAACTACTAATGTTCTTAACTATATCCATAATTCTAAGGAATACACTTGAATCATAAGTGGCTTTTTTTCTTCAAGAAAATAAGATGTCATTTAGTGTCTCTCGTTATTCAAGATGTCATGTAATTTCTATCCGAGTCCTTTTAGTAAAATTGACAACTGAGATTTTGAAGCATAATTAGCAATACAGTTTAACTTCAAATGTATTACTTCTTCGTGTACTTCTTGAAATTTCACAAAAATTAGCAATTATTTTTCTTATTCTCAGTGACATGCTTGAGGTGCTGATGTATGCTTTGATTACATCCTCTTATGTTTTTTGTCTGCATGAATTTAATCATATGAAGCGCTCACCTGAGACTGCAAAAAATATCTAGCGAATTATTTACAATAATACAACTACATAGTTGCCCTTCCCTAGCAGCCTAAGATTATGTGTACTGGTGACTACGTGTGTATGTTAGAGCTAGACAAAACCACATTACAGAGCTATCCAAATCTCCAATAAAGCTAAGCACTTAACAACTTGTTGTAATTTAGCTTATTTGCTATAATCTTTTACCCTCCTTGGCATGTAAGAAACCAGACTCATGATGCTTAATTTGATCAACTGTAGCATCAGATAATCATAATTAAGACAAATGAAATGACAACCGACCTCAAATGTATTTGAAGATTTACCTCAAATACATTATTTCTTTAAATTTCACTTAAGTTAGCTCATTCAATCAAATGTAGCATCAGATAATTAAAACTTAAACTGAATGAAACAACAGACCTCAAATGACGTAAAAGGGCTGCAACGGTGGACCGAGACGGAAACTGCCAACGGGAGCAGACCATAAGCGGCAAATACACATCAACCACCACCATTTGAATCGTTGCCTAAAATAAAAGTAAAAAAATAAATGGGTTAGATTTCTTTACCACCTATGAAGAAAATACAACCTCTTTGATCTTAAGCACCTCGTTAAAAGCTATTTCGCAGAAAAGGTTCATCTAGATCTTCACGTTTGTTGTTTCAACTCCAAACTACACATAACCTAACATTGATCAAACCACGATTTTGAAAATCAATGAAGATTGAGATGAATATTACAAAATCAAGTGTTCATAACTTCAACTCAGAACCAGAAACTTACTTGAAGAGAATCTTTCGAAGGACTCTCCGATTTCGAATACCAATCCTAACGGATATCCATTCATCAGCTGTATCAACAGTCTTGGAAAGATCATCATTAGAAACCTTAAGTTTAGGCACAACACCCAACTAACTTACACCCCTTCCCAACTACCGTGAAACACAAATAATTGTTAAAAAAATTCAATAAAAGATCAATCAATCCAAAACACGCAACAAAAACCAAGATTCACAAACACCCATAATCAATCCAATTAAAAGCCACTACGTGGAAGGTTTTGATTCAAAACTTAAAACCTTATCAGCACCAGGAACAGTACTACAACAACCCTTTTCAAGATTCTATTAGATACAATCGGTCAACGATTCAAATAACCACAACATGAATAAACAGTTTTGCTAGAATAAGTGAATTAACGAACAAATGTTTGAACAAATCCTCTAGTCATATTCATATTATTTGCTACAACATTAAAATGGGGATAACAAAATCCTAATCAAAGAAAAACATGAATAAATGTGAATACGGATAGAAGTAAAAAAAAATCCTTAAATCATCGTGTTTATTAGAAATAACACAATCAACAATAAAAACCTAATAGAAAACAAATCAGTAACAGATTGTGTCACAACCCGACCAAGGTGGGCCTGGTCGAAATTCCAGATTGGTGTCAAACAACACATAATGTGAGCAAACATTGAAAGCTTATAATTAATTAATCTTTTATAAAAATATTTGTTTACATTACATAATACCTCCTCTATAAATATTTCAATCTAAGTCCCAATCATACACTAGTCGAATGGTCTCTATGGTTTCTTGATCATCTTTAGGTTCATCCGTCGGGGTGACTCCGAGTTGCAGCTGATCCTTCCTTCTAACTCAGACAGGTACCTGAACACATGCTTAAAAGAGGTTTGGGTCAACAATAATGTTGGTGAGTCTGTGTGTGCGTTTAACTGGTTTTAAATAAGTTTTATCACAATAAAAGCAAGTTCATAAAGTTTACACGGTTCAACACATAGTGATGTACAAGGAACACCTCAAACCTAACACAGAATCTATCTACTGCCATTATAGATTCTCCTGGCAAAATACATGTCACAACGGCCCGCAGGCCTCAGTGGAGGGTTTTCCGGCTTCCGGATCCACTGTGTGTGGGGGTTTCCCCAAGTAGTACTACCCATATATTAAGTGGCTCACATATGAGTTAATGAGTGTTAGTGTAATCCGGCAGCTAGTATCTTGTCTCATCACGAAGTTCATAAAAAGGAAGCATGCATTCACCCAAAAATAGTAAAACACAAAAAGGGGAATCGTACACGAAACTCACCTGGAAGCGATGCACATGAATAATTTATAATAAACGAGGCGCCTGATATCTCGTACTGGTACTCTCCTGGTCGAATCCTAAGTTGACAAACATTATTAGTGTCGGCTTTATTTATAATGGTTACGCGTGGGGACGAGCTCGAGCGTATGGTTTCTACTCATTACCGTTGCATGTCTACGTTCGGATTCCAACAATCCACAACCTATCCGTTTGTACTTGACAAATAGTAGTTATACCTTATGTCCGCATTTATGGTTCAAGTGTCGTATTCTATCATCCTTATATCACGCCTCATGTCTCGAGTCCTAAGTCCAATATCGCCTACATGATCCATTTCAAGGTGCATATATATATATATATATATATGTGTGTGTGTTTGTGTGTGTGTATGTTTTCACAAGGTATACTTAGTCGAGCTTATAGGATCCCATAGGTTAGCTAAGTGTCCGTCGTATTCCTATGTTGTGCTTATATTAATGATATGTCCGAATCTTAGTTCTATCGTTCAAAGCATCGAATCTAAGGTTTCCAAGGTTCCATGTTTAGGCGTTACATCTCAAGCGTTCAAGTTGTATATTCTATCCAATGTTTTAGGAATGCGCTAGTCGCTAAAGGGTAAGTGTCAATGTTATATATTACAAGTCCATGTCTATGTAACGCTTAACATCAATTGGATCAAATCTTATTCACATATGTACACTTTAAGATGCACGTCGCTTTAACCAATTCCTAGTCTTAGTCTTCTATGTTCCAAGTGTCGAATCCTTGTCTCAAATGTCAATATTCAAAGTGTCGATATAACATTCTTTCCTATACTTACGCTTGCTCTTCAAGTCTTAGTATGGGTTGTGTTGTTGAGAGGTGGTGCCGCCGGAGCCACATCGTGTAAGACCCTACCCGATAAACGGGTAATTTAACAATAATTTACGCGTAATAACTTAGTTTGGAAGGTTGGATTAAAATATTACATTCATGACAAATTTCACGAAATATTTAGTAATACAGCTCGTGTTTCAAAACATGATAAGTTATATTTAAGACTGAAAGTGATGTCGATAACACCTTCCAAAACCAAGTTTATAAGCATTTTTGTTAAAAGGTTGCGGAAGCGGACAAGTCTTGTACGTTTGGTTCTTGTTTCGAGCCTTGATCATCATCCGTATCACGTACCTAATTTCATGGGGGTTAAACACGAATAAATAACCCGTTAAACATACGTAGGATTGAATTGGAATGATAAAAAAAAGTTTAAGCAACGAGGGCGTAAAATACGTCCATAGACGTAAAATACGCCCTCAGGCGTATTTTGAGGGCGTAAGCAGTAGTCTTGGGTGTATCTGAAAATTACTCAGGCGTAAAATATGCCCTGTGGCGTAAAATACGCCGCCTGACGATTCTGAATGTTGGTTTCAAAAACTAAAACCATGCAAATTGTCATCATGATCTATCCGACCCGTTTAGGCTTATTTATGACAAAGATCATACATAACACCATACTAAGCCTCAATTTACTTGTTCATTTGACCATCCTATATTCCTGACATACACTCGGGTTCAAATGTCTTACTTGAATAATAAAAAAAAAGAATGATTTCGTCTTGCATGGCAACTTATTCGCCTAGCATAAATAGAACTTACCCATGTTGCTAAACCATCTATGATCCCCATTGCTAACTTACGCCTCACGAATGGCCTACCATACCAATAACTTGGTAATGTAGGAATCCATCTTAGTCGCACTACCGTTGTGGCAAAGCCCTCGTGTCCATGGCCACATATGCCACTTTACTTAGTCTTACTCGCCCGGCCTGTTTGACTCAAGATGTAATGGGATGTTTGAGTTTTTGATTCTCATGGGGATCACGATGGTATACAACATATCAAAAGAATTTATGATAATATGATTTCAAGTATAAAAGTCATGCTATGACTTACCTTAGCTCGTGCCCCTTTATGCTTCTAGATTAGCTTGAGATTGTCAAGATAAAGTCTACGAATATACTCAAGCAATCAACAACAATTGATATCGGTATAATATCTATCCTTGGTTTAGTTTCTTGTCTATCTAGTGTTTTACCCAAATTGACCCATTAGCCTAATTGGGATATTGACAACCTTCCTCTAAGGCCGTTTTCTATATATTATGAATCTCGTTTAAGCTTCTTTTGTGACATTCCAACTACTAGCTTCCGAATATATACGAAGGTATAAATAAGCATATAAACACACTAGGAATATATTGAGATTTAAGCCATCGGGTGACTTACCTTCCTTGCTTTTCAATAATCTCACATCCATACCGTTTCGGCTTCCCGAATCTTCAAGCTTAGCACCTATTAATTGATCAATGCACATTGGTGTTTAATTGCTCGTTTCTTGCATACGTTAACCATATGATCCCACATATGTTTAGATTAAGCATAAATTGCAAGTACACAAGTCCTAATCACATAGCCACGTTTCTAAGTGAATACATTTTCTTTCAAGCATTTCATCGAGCACCTTATGTGCATAATTTTACAATTAGTTTTCTATGCCTTCTAGATTACATGGATTTTACCATATGCTTAGTTCATCATCAACACATGTATAATTTGGTCCCTAGTACCTTATGTTGCTTTCACAATAGCTATTTATGCAAGATTATGCAACCAACTCATGGTGTTTATGTCTAGTCTATAAACCCATTACATACATACTTCAAGAATTAACATAACATCACATAGCTTCAAATTAATCATCTATGTGGTGTTTATAAGCATATTTAAGGTTCCTAATCACAAGGAGATCCTCCAACATCATCATATTCGAGTTTTGACAAGAACCCTAAATCACCATCTTCCACATACATGGGTTTTTGGCAAAAATTAAAGAGTTCTAAGGTTACCTTATGATGAGTAGAACACTAGATGACCAAGAATTCCCTCATGCATTAACAAAAGCTCCTGATTTTAGCATGGTTTGGGGCTGTTTTGGTTTGAGTTCTTGTGTGTGTGTTTTTGGTGGTGAGATGAACGACTAGAGGTGTGTGTCAATACACACTTTTCACTTTAACCCCCTTTTATTATTACTTTGTTTAAATAGCACATTCAGCCCCTCATATTCCCATGCTAGTTGTGTAAGAATCCCATTTTAAGTTTGTAAATAATGGAACTACCAAAATTCTTTTACGGTTTAGCTTAAGCGTTTTGTTTAATTTATTCGCTGAGCCCTAGATTTCGCGCGTTTTAATAATAAGTGTATATACGGATTTTGGGGTGTTACAACTCCATCCCCCTAAATGAGGGTTTCGTCCTCGAAACCAGATGTATATCGAATTGGTGGGGGTTCTATCCCTTATCCAAATCGTTCTAACCTTTTGGCTTTATTTACGCACAACCTCTATGATAGGAATTTCGTAAGAGCATGTCTTAGGATCCTAATCTTGTGTTCTTCCACCTCCCAACAAGGTGTTACCAAATTGACATTGTTCTTATCTGTCGGATTTAATTATTCGTTATGGCTCTTTCCACACATGTAAGTATTTAGTTTGGCCACTTGTTGGCATCTCGGTTAGTTTAAGAGTCACCGTCTTTGACTCCTTGGTTCGTTTGGCACCCTTAGGCAACTACGGACTTAGTGTTTACACTTCGTTCATTTACTTTGCTTAGAATTATTTATACGCGTCTTGGCGCGCATTGGATTCAGATATGTTAATGACTTCCGGGAGTGACATCCATTCTCGGTGTAAGGTCCCTTCGCCATGGGTTCCGGCTCAAGGGCCCCTTTTTATGAATTATTCATTATCTCATATAATAGGATATGATTCTACACGAATTTACTTATACGTTTCAGCAGCGTTTCGCAACACTTTTATGCAACGTTTCAGCCACGTTTTTGCGGCTTTTTGCTGCCCTTTAGTGCAACGTTTTAGCTGTGTTTTGGCTGCACTTTTGTGCAGCGTTTTAGTAGTGTTTCACTGCACTTTTATGCAATGTTTCAGCCACGTTTTAGCGTCTTTTCGCTGCACAAAAGTGCAGCGTTTCTCTGCACTTTTTTGCAATGTTTCAGCCACATTTTTGCGTCTTTTCGCTGCACTTTTGTGCAGTGTTTTATCAGTGTTTTGGCTGCACTTTTGTGCTGCGTTTTAACCACAATTCAGCAGCGTTTTAGTAGATTTTGGCTGCACTTTTGTGCAGCGTTTCAGCCACGAATCAGCAACATTTCGCTGCACTTTGATGCAGCGTTTTAGTATATTTTGGCTGCACTTTTGTGCAACATTTCAGCCACGACTCAGCAGCATTTCGCTGCACTTTTGTGCAGCGTTTCGCTGTACTTTTGTGCAACGTTTTAGTAGAGTTTGGCTGCACTTTTGTGCATCATTTCAGTCACGATTCAGCAGCGTTTTAGCGTATAACCGATTCCCATTTTTCATTGGTTAATATATTGACGTATTAAGTGTTCCAATTTTCCTCGGCCTAGTATTTGAGTTTCTAAGGCAAGGTTCGCGGTGTTACGGATTACGAGCGATTATGATTCTTGAATTACTTCTCTAAGTGCAGTTCGTACATTCTGGGAGTTGGTCGTGTTTATAGGAAGGTTTTTTTTTCCTACGCATAGTGTCCACGGCCCCTTTTTTTGTCTATTCTTCTGAATTTATGAATTTTGTTCTTTGATAATTCTCAATAGACTTCATTTCGTATTCCAAATTTAGTATTCATATCCACGCAGGATTCATTTTACTTATTTCATTAGGATACCTTGGTCCTACAGACCATTACCTCACTAATCCAATCTCCTAAGATTTGATCATTGGTACTACGACCCATTTTTGATTGTTTGTGCACTTAAGAATTCGATCCTCAGATCATTCCAGAAGGGTTCCCACCCCTCGGAACTGCTTGGTTTTCCATTCTTATGCTTGTTCACAAAGGCATTTCTACGTGTGTTTTTTTAGGCGTATATTGGTCCTACAGACCCAATTTTAGCTTATTACGGAGGTGCTGCCTCCATTATGTGATTCTTGATCCTATATACATATCAAATCCTTGCTAGTCAGTTTATCCCTCATGTGCTAAGGCCCATGAGGTTAATTCCGCTCTGTTTGCTTTAACGTGACTCGATTATGTCACATTATTTATCTATCATTGTTCTTATACGATCGCGACTAGAGGCTGTGATCGTTTTATGGCAAAGATTCACCTCCGGTTTCTGGGGTCTCATACACACCCCTTTTGATTTAACGATTACCTTCTTCCTTTATTTAAGTAATAATTCATTTGCGGTCTATAACCATGTTCTTAGTTCTATCAGGTGTGAACCGTAGTTCGCCCTTGCCTTAAGGGCTTCTATCCTCGTTTGTATTCTTCTTTAGTGTGACACGTAGTTCACATTCGCCATTGGCTTTTTTTTTTACGAATTCATTATGATTTAGCGTGAAGCATAGTTCACACTTAATTCGTAGGCTTTAACGTTTTCGTTATGATTTGAGTTTGCGTATAACCTATCCTTGAACTAACTTCAGGTTTTGCTTTCATCTTCATATGAAGTTCATATTTGCAAGTGACCAACCCCTTGGATATCGTTCGGGTTTGCTTAGGGCTTAACCTTTTATTGAGGTTCAGGTCCATTTACTATTTAACCCCTTGATGAAGGCCTGGTTCTCTAACGAAGCAACCTTTTAACTAAGGTTCGGGTTTGGTTATCAATCTATGTTGACTAGGGTTCGTTTTTCTTAGGATTCAACCTTTGATTGGAACTCTAGTCTTGTCGTGGATTAGTACCCGATTAAGGTTTGAGTTGATGATGACCTAACCCTTGATTAAGGCCCAAGTCTACTTACGGATTAACCTTTGTTCAAGGTTCAAATACGATTATGACTTGATCCTTTAATTAAAGATCCAGTCTACTTGTGAGTAATCTTTCGACTATGTCTCGAGGATGATTGGGGATTAACCCTTTATTAAGGTTCAAATCAACCTAGGAATTTACTTTCGGTTAGGGTTCGAAAACGTTTATGACATAACCTTGGATTAAGATTCAAGTCTATTTGTGGTTTATTTCTTGATTAAGGCTTAAGTTTATTCATGACTTAACCTTTGATTAATGTCCAGGTCTATTTCCAAACTAAATCTGTTTATGACTCAACTTTAATTAAGGTTCAAGTCTATTTCCAAACTAAATCTGTTTATGACTCAACCTTGATTAAGGTTCAAGTCTATTTCCAAACTGAATTTGTTTATTACTCAACCTTGATTAAGGTTCAAGTCTATTTCCGAACTGAATTTGTTTATGACTCAACCTTGATTAAGGTTCAAGTCTATTTCCGAACTGAATCTGTTTATGACTCAACCTTGATTAAGGTTCAAGTCTACTTCTGGATTAACCTTCAATTAAGATTTAATAGTATCTTAGTCCGTGTAACCGTTGTGGTAATACCTTTGGTTCTACGGCCCCGTGGGTCGTTTATGCATTGGTTTTACATACCCGGTCTACTCGGCCTTTGAGATTAATTGACAATGCTCCTATTGTAAGACCCCTTGGTTCTTACAGTTGAGATTTCATATACCATCTTCCTGACTCAGTCCTTGTTACGTGGAAGGTAGGCTTGTAGATCACGAGAAGCCCACAGTATCATGTGTTTAACACTTACCTGGCCAGGGTAAGCAATCCACACATGACACAATGATCTTATCGTGGTCGCCATGATACTTTCTAGGTAAACAATTTCCGGTCACCCGTCTTATTTAATCAAAACTTTCCTTTGTTCGCTAATGCAATGCACATACTTTCATATGTTTTGATAAGGCCTTCATCCCGCCTTTACTGTTTATTTAATGCATTAGGGAATATTCACTTTTATTATGCTAGTTGTGTTTTATCCGATCGCATCATCTCGGTGATGCAATCACGTTTCCCAATTCTCGGTTCGGCTGAGTCATAGCTCACCTTGACCGTGTGATTGGTGCATTTCTGGAGTTAAGTGCTCAATACATTGTCCCCATGTTTATTCCTTATTGACTCGCATTCAATCATGATGTATAGCATTTTGACTAGATTAAGATAACTTTGGAAACGAATTCCTTACGGGATAGATGATTAAGCTCGAACCAAACGCATACCTCAATCAACCTTGGGCTCTGAATACCACTTGTAAGACCCTACCCGATAAACGGGTAATTTAACAATAATTTACGAGTAATAACTTAGTTTGGAAGGTTGGATTAAAATATTACATTCATGACAAATTTCACGAAATATTTAGTAATACAGCTCATGTTTCAAAACATGATAAGTTATATTTAAGACTGAAAGTGATGTCGATAACACCTTCCAAAACCAAGTTTATAAGCATTTTTGTTAAAAGGTTGCGGAGCGGACAAGTCTTGTACGTTTGGTTCTTGTTTCGAGCCTTGATCATCATCCGTATCACGTACCTAATTTCCTGGGGGTTAAACACGAATAAATAACCCGTTAAACATACGTAGGATTGAATTGGAATGATAAAAAAGAGTTTAAGCAACGAGGGCGTAAAATACGTCCATAGACGTAAAATACGCCCTCAGGCGTATTTTGAGGGCGTAAGCAGTAGTCTTGGGTGTATCTGAAAATTACTCAGGCGTAAAATACGCCTTGTGGCGTAAAATACGCCGCCTGACGATTTTGAATGTTGGTTTCAAAAACTAAAACCATGCAAATTGTCATCATGATCTATCCGACCCGTTTAGGCTTATTTATGACAAAGATCATACATAACACCATACTAAGCCTCAATTTACTTGTTCATTTGACCATCCTATATTCCTGACATACACTCGGGTTCAAATGTCTTACTTGCATAATAAAAAAAAAGAATGATTTCGTCTTGCATGGCAACTTATTCGCCTAGCATAAATTGAACTTACCCATGTTGCTAAACCATCTATGATCCCCATTGCTAACTTACGCCTCACGAATGGCCTACCATACCAATAACTTGGTAATGTAGGAATCCATCTTAGTCGCACTACCATTGTGGCGAAGCCCTCGTGTCCATGGCCACATGTGCCACTTTACTTAGTCTTACTCGCCCGGCCTATTTGACTCAAGATGTAATGGGATGTTTGAGTTTTTGATTCTCATGGGGATCACGATGGTATACAACATATCAAAAGAATTTATGATAATATGATTTCAAGTATAAAAGTCATGCTATGACTTACCTTAGCTCGTGCCCCTTTATGCTTCTAGATTAGCTTGAGATTGTCAAGATAAAGTCTACGAATATACTCAAGCAATCAAGAACAATTGATATCGGTATAATATCTATCCTTGGTTTAGTTTCTTGTCTATCTAGTGTTTTACCCAAATTGACCCGTTAGCCTAATTGGGATATTGACAACCTTCCTCTAAGGTCGTTTTCTATGTATTATGAATCTCGTTTAAGCTTCTTTTGTGACATTCCAACTACTAGCTTCCGAATATATACAAAGGTATAAATAAGCATATAAACACACTAGGAATATATTGAGATTTAAGCCATCGGGTGACTTACCTTCCTTGCTTTCCAATAATCTCACATCCATACCGTTTCGGCTTCCCGAATCTTCAAGCTTAGCACCTATTAATTGATCAATGCACATTGGTGTTTAATTGCTCGTTTCTTGCATACGTTAACTATATGATCCCACATATGTTTAGATTAAGCATAAATTGCAAGTACACAAGTCCTAATCACATAGCCACGTTTCTAAGTGAATACATTTTCTTTCAAGCATTTCATCGAGCACCTTATGTGCATAATTTTACAATTAGTTTTCTATGCCTTCTAGATTACATGGATTTTACCATATGCTTAGTTCATCATCAACACATGTATAATTTGGTCCCTAGTACCTTATGTTGCTTTCACAATAGCTATTTATGCAATATTATGCAACCAACTCATGGTGTTTATGTCTAGTCTATAAACCCATTACATACATACTTCAAGAATTAACATAACATCACATAGCTTCAAATTAATCATCTATGTGGTGTTTATAAGCATATTTAAGGTTCCTAATCACAAGGAGATCCTCCAACATCATCATATTCGAGTTTTGACAAGAACCCTAAATCACCATCTTCCACATACATGGGTTTTTGGCAAAAATTAAAGAGTTCTAAGGTTACCTTATGATGAGTAGAACACTAGATGACCAAGAATTCCCTCATGCATTAACAAAAGCTCCTGATTTTAGCATGGTTTGGGGCTGTTTTGGTTTGAGTTCTTGTGTGTGTGTTTTTTGGTGGTGAGATGAACGACTAGAGGTGTGTGTCAATACACACTTTTCACTTTAACCCCCTTTTATTATTACTTTGTTTAAATAGCACATTCAGCCCCTCATATTCCCATGCTAGTTGTGTAAGAATCCCATTTTAAGTTTGTAAATAATGGAACTACCAAAATTCTTTTACGGTTTAGCTTAAGCGTTTTGTTTAATTTATTTGCTGAGCCCTAGATTTCGCGCGTTTTAATAATAAGTGTATATACGGATTTTGGGGTGTTACAACTCCATCCCCCTAAATGAGGGTTTCGTCCTCGAAACCAGATGTATATCGAATTGGTGGGGGTTCTATCCCTTATCCAAATCGTTCTAACCTTTTGGCTTTATTTACGCACAACCTCTATGATAGGAATTTCGTAAGAGCATGTCTTAGGATCCTAATCTTGTGTTCTTCCACCTCCCAACAAGGTGTTACCAAATTGACATTGTTCTTATCTGTCGGATTCAATTATTCGTTATGGCTCTTTCCACACATGTAAGTATTTAGTTTGGCCACTTGTTGGCATCTCGGTTAGTTTAAGAGTCACCGTCTTTGACTCCTTGGTTCGTTTGGCACCCTTAGGCAACTACGGACTTAGTGTTTACACTTCGTTCATTTACTTTGCTTAGAATTATTTATACGCGTCTTGGCGCGCATTGGATTCAGATATGTTAATGACTTCCGGGAGTGACATCCATTCTCGGTGTAAGGTCCCTTCGCCATGGGTTCCGGCTCAAGGGCCCCTTTTGTGTGTATGTTTTTGGTGGTGAGATGAACGACTAAAGGTGTGTGTCAATACACACTTTTCACATTAACCCCCTTTTATTATTACTTTGTCTAAATAGCACATTCAGCCCCTCATATTCCCATGCTAGTTGTGTAAGAATCCCATTTTAAGTTTGTAAATAATGGAACTACCAAAATTCTTTTACGGTTTAGCTTAAGCGTTTTGTTTAATTTATTCGCTAAGCCCTAGATTTCGCGCGTTTTAATAATAAGTGTATATACGGATTTTGGGGGTGTTACACATCGTAGGCGGAGGAGATCCACCGATTTCATCCTTTCTTTCTCTTCCTTCTCTATTTCTCTACTGCTTCTCTCTTTCTCTCTCGTTACTTTCTCTCTCTAGGTATCTCTCTCTCTAATTTATCAGTAAGTGTGTATATGAGATGAGAGGGTGAGTGACTTCTGTGTTTGCAGGGAAATAAAAGTGTAGAGATTTTATAATTAGGGGTGGGTGGTGAGTCAAATATGGGGTGAGTGTGTCAAGATCTTAGGTGGGGCACATGGCACCAAACCAAGGTTCCATGTGTCCCACATGTTGAGTAACCAAGGGTTACGGGTCGGGTCGGGTTCGTTACGTGTATTAGATCGGTCTCATAACGCGTATTCTATAACAATATGTTATATATAATGGTTCGGTTTTTAGTTTCGCACATAAATGTCTCGTTTATTATTATGTCTAATATTTATTTGGTTAACTATGTCCTACAAAATAGTAATAAAACGCGAAAAATTTTTGGGGGTCTGTGCCGAGTTGTTACATTCTTCCACCCTTATAAGTATTTCGTCCGCGAAATTATGGTTGGGGTTATCTCGTAGTTCGATTACCATACTCATCATGTTGTCAAGGTTATCTGTTTCTAGAATATTACTAATAAGTGCAAACTTACAGTTGCATTGCTAGGTAGACAGATCTTACTACAGGAAAATGGGAAAATAAACTCAAGGCACACCACGAGATTGCAACGAACCATGTATATGAGAGCTTTTATACGAATCATACTATGTTTTCCAAAACAAACTTGCGGCTCATACGAACAATAGGGAGCTTTAAAACTTAGGAATCCTACTTACAAAATGAAGGTATGGAGATTGGCTCATCAGATAGGGTGTCCAAATACGGGGAGGTTTACCAAATCAATGACCTTGCAGTCGTCAAAAACGGGTAAATAGACAGCTGGTACATGGAAATCATGGAAACACGACCTGTAAATTCTTCAATCTTTAGGTCGTTTGATTGTTTTTAAGAATGATCCTGTTTCATTTCCCTTATTAGTCTAACAAAACGCGTTAATGGGGAGGGATGAAAGGCATACGAATCAACGAGTAAGTAAAAAAAAAACTATCTTCACATTCACCAAGTCATCCGTTACTTGGGCTTTTCTAAAGAAGTACTTTCTATATCAAGTGTTTTCCTTGTTGTTTTACAACACCAGACCGCAATGGTTTCGGCATTCTTATTTTCCAACAAGTGATTTTAACAGGATAGAATTTTCGTGGGACCTTAGCGTCCGTCATCTGAACGATACCTTCTGGTTAATGGAAAAATTAAATCTTCTCTTTGTTTTCATATAGAGGCTGCGATATTCGATCGAAATGAATGGATTCGTTATGGTTCACAAAGAGGAATATCTTTGGTTTGATACAAATGTTCGAAACTATAAAACAGACTCTAATTTATTCTAGATCAGACCTCCAGTCTTATTCCTGACGTATCATTGGTGTTTATGTATAGGGTGTACCACAGCTAACCCACCACACCTTTGATACTCCAGAAACGTACCGAAAATCTTTTTCAAGGAATAGGGTTTATTTTTGGATTGATTTCCAGTCCCATTCCTGATGTACCATCGGTGTTTATATATAGGGTGTACCGCAGCCAACCCACCACACCTTTGGTATTTCAAAAACAGACTTGTATCTTTCCCGAAAACCCGCGTGGAATTCCACACCACCATAACGTACCTGTAGATTTGCGATTATGCTCCGGATCATAATCGCCAATTTACCTTACATTAAGGTGTTGTGTCTTCAGATGATACTAACTCGAATAACAGGAATGATCGAAATGCAATGACTAGTAAAATTGTTGATGTCATAGGGAACGAGCAACGTTTTGCTTTGGTCGAAAGTAATGGTTTTATTACAAATGGAAAGAGTTTGCTAATGAAGATGAACGTGCCCTTTAGATTGTCTCTTGCTTAACATCTAGAGATTCAAGGGTCTAGGTCAAAACGGAAGAAATTAATCGTGAAATCTACACAGAAATTTCCTATCTTCCACTAGCGTCTTGCCAGAATTCTTCGAAAGGATCAGATACGAATGATTGTAGATGATTTTACACGAGTCATGGTAGAGGGATGTTTCGTGCATCAAGAGTCATTTGATTCGTTCAAGTTGAATAATCATGACGGTAGGTACATCCTTGTCCAATCCAAGGTTTGGAAGGAAAGTCGGCATTTTGGTTGGTATTCTAAAATCTGAACACTGGTTTGGAATGATCATTGAGTAATCTAAGGTTTCTTTAGCGTTTACGTATGGTTCTAGGAAGTCGTTCAATCCAAAAGGTCTTATACATCCAAAAAAAACAAGGAACAACCGCCGAAATTTCTATACTCAAGTGTTATAAAAAGATTTAAAACCTGTGTCCGAGTGTTCGTAGTGATAAAACTGGGTATGCACCAGGTTTCTGAAGGAAATTAAGTGACTTTATTCAAATATTTCACCGAAGTATTGAAGGAAGTTCAAAGAATTGGTGTGATAGAGTCGAAAGAACTATGATGAACGGGTCCAATCCTGTTTCTCAAGACGTTTCTTCAAGGTTTTGTCTTATCCGAAGTGTTTCACACGAAGTTTTGAATGATTCAACAACAATATTTCAAGCTTCAAAGGAATCTAAACTAAGATTCCACAACTATGCATGTGTTATCAAGCGTTTACTCGGTGCTCAAGATTAGGTGCTTAGAATGTTTGTTACACAAACAAGGAATTTTCCTAGATATCAAAGTGATCTAAAGGAATGATGAAGAATCATATGATGAATTCAAGGTTACACTCCATCGAGTGAGAATATTAAGAAACGCTCAAAATGATGTGCATTCCTAATACGTTAGTATCGAGCCGACGTGATTTACACAAGTTTTCGCGTTCAGGAGTGTTAATCCAACTCTTACACTTATGATCTCTGATAAGATATGCCCGTAATGCCCTTGTGCCTGCGGATTCATGATTATGTTTGCAACCATAATCACTTGTCCGCCTCACTTAAGCATCCAAGCATATTCTTATCAAACATCCAAGCATATTCTTATCAAAATCATAATGTCTTATCTTATACTTTGGTTGTTTTGAAGTGTCGTTCATGTGCACATTGTATCGTTGGTTAGCAAGGTTCATCCTAATGTGTTCAGTACCCATGGTCGACTCGTCCGGTATCTCGTTGCTGCAACTCTAGTTTATTCGCCATGCTTCGATTTTCCAAACCGGAATTAACTCTGTGGTTTCAAAGTTCAGGATCTTAAGGTTCACGGTTGAAGCCTAATGGAGTTCTTGTTCGCTTCGGCTGTTTGCTCTGATACCAACTGTCACAACCCGACCAAGGTGGGCCTGGTCGAAATTCCAGATTGGTGTCAAACAACACATAATGTGAGCAAACATCGAAAGCTTATAATTAATTAATCTTTTATAAAAATATTTGTTTACATTACATAATACCTCCTCTATCAATATTTCAATCTAAGTCCCAATCATACACTAGTCGAATGGTCTCTATGGTTTCTTGATCATCTTTAGGTTCATCCGTCGGGGTGACTCCGAGTTGCAGCTGATCCTTCCTTCTAACTCAGACAGGTACCTGAACACATGCTTAAAAGAGGTTTGGGTCAACAATAATGTTGGTGAGTCCGTGTGTGCATTTAACTGGTTTTAAATAAGTTTTATCACAATAAAAGCAAGTTCATAAAGTTTACACGGTTCAACACATGGTGATGTACAAGCAACACCTCAAACCTAACACAGAATCTATCTACTGCCATTATAGATTCTCCTGGAAAAATACATGTCACAACGGCCCGCAGGCCTCAGTGGAGGGTTTTCCAGGCTTCTGGATCCACTGTGTGTGGGGGTTTCCCCAAGTAGTACTACCCATATATTAAGTGGCTCACATATGAGTTAATGAGTGTTAGTGTAATCCGGCAGCTAGTATCTTGTCTCATGCGAAGTTCATAAAAAGGAACCATGCATTCACCCAAAAATAGTAAAACACAAAAAGGGGAATCGTACACGAAACTCACCTGGAAGCGATGCACATGAATAATTTATAATAAACGAGGCGCCTGATATCTCGTACCGGTACTCTCCTAGTCGAATCCTAAGTTGACAAACATTATTAGTGTTGGCTTTATTTATAATGGTTACGCGTGGGGACGAGCTCGAGCGTATGGTTTCTACTCATTACCGTTCCATGTCTACGTTCGGATTCCAACAATCCACAACCTATCCGTTTGTACTTGACAAATAGTAGTTATAGCTTATGTCCGCATTTATGGTTCAAGTGTCGTATTCTATCATCCTTATATCATGCCTCATGTCTCGAGTCCTAAGTCCAATATCGCCTACATGATCCATTTCAAGGTGCATATATATATATATATGTGTGTGTGTGTGTGTGTGTGTGTGTTTGTGTGTGTGTGTATGTTTTCACAAGGTACACTTAGTCGAGCTTATAGGATCCCATAGGTTAGCTAAGTGTCCGTCGTATTCCTATGTTGTGCTTATATTAATGATATGTCCGAATCTTAGTTCTATCGTTCAAAGCATCGAATCTAAGGTTTCCAAGGTTCCATGTTTAGGCGTTACATCTCAAGCGTTCAAGTTGTATATTCTATCCAATGTTTTAGGAATGCGCCAGTCGCTAAAAGGTAAGTGTCAATGTTATATATTACAAGTCCATGTCTATGTAACGCTTAACATCAATTGGATCAAATCTTATTCACATATGTACACTTTAAGATGCACGTCGCTTTAACCAATTCCTAGTCTTAGTCTTCTATGTTCCAAGTGTCGAATCCTTGTCTCAAATGTCAATATTCAAAGTGTCGATATAACATTCTTTCCTATACTTACGCTTGCTCTTCAAGTCTTAGTATGGGTTAGTTGTAATCATGTCGTAATATATATTATTGTATCCGATATCTCAAGTTCCACGCCTCAAATGTTCATGGTTTCTAATGTCAAGTCCAAATGTTCACAATAATAGTTTCGGTTCTCAATCTCCTCCTATATCCGAAGTTGTTGATACGCTCGTCAAGTCCCACACACAAGTTGCAAACAATTAGTTTATAACTAAATAAATATAATTATCGGATTAATAGTTTTGGTTATACCTCACTCTCGGCCTTGGTTCGTGTTGAATGTCCAACTGACCCATTGACTTATGTTGACTGGGGTTGACCATAGTTGACTTTTGTTGACTGTGTCGTCTGCTCCTTTGACCACGGTTGACCATCTTGCTGACCCGACTTCTTGACTTGCTTCTAGACCTCACTGGTTATAATTCAATCATCAACACAAGCCTTCTCATCTATAATCTCTAACAACCGAACAGAGGTGAAGTTAAGTTACCCCTGCTCGACATTAACCCGACCATCGTCCTCTGTTCTTCTAAACCTTCTACCTCCATAATATCACCACTTCCATCATCGTCCGTCACCGACACCCGAACCACCATCGCTTATCACCAACACCCGACACCACCGTCCTCATCCTCCGAACCCTGTACAGCATCACCATAACCACCACCTGGCCATCACCTGTGATTTGAGACAAAGAAGATGCCACCGTCGCTGGACCACCACAGCTCTTCCTCTCCCGATTACTCTCACTCTCTCTCTCTCTCTCTCTTACAGATCTAATTATGGAATGGTGTATTGTGGTTGTGTTGTTGAGAGGTGGTGCCGCCGGAGCCACATCGTAGGCGGAGGAGATCCACCGATCTCATCCTTTCTTTCTCTTCCTTCTCTATTTCTCTACTGCTTCTCTCTTTCTCTCTCGTTACTTTCTCTCTCTAGGTATCTCTCTCTCTAATTTATCAGTAAGTGTGTATATGAGATGAGAGGGTGAGTGACTTCTGTGTTTGCAGGGAAATAAAAGTGTAGAGATTTTATAATTAGGGGTGGGTGGTGAGTCAAATATGGGGTGAGTGTGTCAAGATCTTAGGTGGGGCACATGGCACCAAACCAAGGTGCCATGTGTCCCACACGTTGAGTAACCAAGGGTTACGGGTCGGGTCGGGTTCGTTACGTGTATTAGATCGGTCTCATAACGCGTATTCTATAACAATATGTTATATATAATGGTTCGGTTTTTAGTTTCGCACATAAACGTCTCGTTTATTATTATGTCTAATATTTATTTGGTTAACTATGTCCTACAAAATAGTAATAAAACGCGAAAAATTTTTGGGGGTCTGTGCCGGGTTGTTACAGATTGAGTGTGGACTTTAGATAAAAAATCAACATGTTTAACTCACCTAGTTTGCGGCGCTGTTCAGAAAAGGGATAACAATAACCTAACTTAACAAAAACTTGAATTAGGATGTATACAGATTATTGTAACCGATAAACATAAGAAACGATAAACATAAACTTGCCTTGATGGTAGATCTGGATCACCCATCGAACAGAGACAATCATTGTACATCTTTAAAACAAATGAAAAGAGATGATTGAACGAAGAAAAGATAATTGTGATGGATCTGTGGAACGATGAAACGGTGGTGCGACGTGAGGGGAAGTCACGGCTTATTGATGTTGGGGCGGCATCAGGAGCAAATATGGAAGAGGGATAGAGGCGATTGGAAGAGGCAGAGGCAAAGATAAGATGAAAATGAAGTTCGGGTTTAGAAAGATCGGGTTATAACATTGTAAACGGGTCAGGTCGGGTACCGCGTGTATTATTTAGAGATGACGTGGATGCCCTAGAAAGGGGCTATTCAACCCAAGTGACCTCAATTATTATATAGATAGAATAGATTTACCCCTATATTTCGCCCATAGCCAATGTAATCGATTTGATTTCCTCTATTCACTTTGCTGTCCATGTTTGTTTACTGAATAAAATGTCATTTCAACTTCCCCAAATAAACCATATTGTTGGAAAGAAATTTTTCTTCCACGATATACTTTTATAATTGATGTTGATAAAAAACAATCTAAGGTACTCCAAATGCTTCACTATCATATATTTAGTCTTGAATTCAAAAGATGTATACCATATACAATACACACATATTTGAAACCGAGATCATACCTTCGCATGTGTGATGCATCTTTTGTAGGAATCCGTTTTTGTTTTGCTCTCGACTTTCAATAAATTTAACCATAATTGTGTTTTACTTACTCATGTCATTTAGCTGAGCAAGTTCTAATAGCTATCTATACCTTTGTGTAGGAGATTCTTCACCTCCAAACCTCATTCCACTACAAGGAATGATACTTTTAGCGGCGACGCCTGTGGCCGCTAAAAGTATACCTTTAGCGGCAGCAGGTCTTTTAGCGGCGACGGCTGCCGCTAAAAGTCTTGTCGCCTTTTGTCTGTCGCTATTTGCTCCTGTTGCCGCTAAAGGTGTGGCCGCTAAAGGTATTTATCCACGTGGCATTATCTTTTAAATTTATTTTTTTTTCCACGTGGCCTGACACGTGGCATGCCACGTGGCAGTTTCTGGTCTAATCTGGGCAACACTTTTTAGCGGCGACGCCTGTCGCCGCTAAAGGTCTTTTTTTTTTTTTTTTTTGCTGTTCGTTTGCTCCACACACGGCATAACCAAAGTAAATAATAACAAAAATAATTAACCAACATCTACATATTATATAAATAAACATAACAAAATTAAACCAGCATTCGTCAAAACATATCAAACAAACTAAAATAACATACCAACCTAATATTTGTATCAAGCATACACCATCAAAACTAAACAAACATACCAAAATTGCCTAAATGTCTTCGTCTTGGTCTTCGTCTTCATCGTCGTGATCGTGATCGCCACTATAACCACTTCCGCCTTGATTTCCAAGCCTTTGTTGGAAAAATTGATTAGCCATTTGGAGCAATTGCGTTTGGAATTGAGGATTCGCCATGATATCATTAAGTTGCTCCTACAAAACATATTTATACCAAATGGGTCAACTATTAACAAATAACTACAAATATATACCAAATGTGTCAAATATCCTATTTACTAAACATAATTATATCAAATGGGTCAACTATCAACATTTAAACTACAAATATATATCAAATGGGTCAAATATCCTATTTACTAAACATATATATACCACATGGGTCAAATATCATATTTACTAAACATATTTATACCAAATGGGTCAACTATTAACAAATAACTACAAATATATACCAAATGGGTCAAATATCCTATTTACTAAACATATTTATACAAATGGGTCAACTATCAACATTTAAACTACAAATATATATCAAATGGGTCAAATATCCTATTTACTAAACATATATATACCAAATGGGTCAAATATCCTATTTACTAAACATATTTATACCAAATGGGTCAAATATCATATTTACTAAACATATTTATACCAAATGGGTCAACTATTAACAAATAACTACAAATATATACCAAATGGGTCAAATATCTTATTTACTAAACATATATATACCAAATGGGTCAAATATCATATTTACTAAACATATTTATACCAAATGGGTCAACTATTAACAAATAACTACAAATATATACCAAATGGGTCAAATATCCTATATACTAAACACATATATATACCAAATGGGTCAAATATCATATTTACTAAACATATTTATACCAAATGGGTCAACTATTAACAAATAAATACAAATATATACCAAATGGGTCAAATATCTTATTTACTAAACATATTTATACCAAATGGGTCAACTATCAACATTTAAACTACAAATATATATCAAATGGGTCAAATATCCTATTTACTAAACATATTTATACCAAATGGGTCAAATATCCTATTTACTAAACATATTTATACCAAACGGGTCAAATACTAACATTTAAACCACAAAGAGATACCTGTGTAAACATCGGGTCCGTAGGCGTAACTTGAGGAAGGCTTTCTTTCGGAAAAGGCATATTCCCAATCCCGATAGCATGTCTGCGACGACTACCCAACACCTCTTCAAATATAGCAACCTTCAAACACCCAAATAATATTAGTTTTAACCTACTTTAAACCCAACAAACAATCTCAAAAACATGAAAACCAAACACGCACATAAACAAATATATACCAACCTGGTCCACCTGTTGGGAGCTACCTGCTTCTCCTCCTTCTTCTTCGGCGATCCGTTGACGTTCAGACTCAACCGTGACTTTAACTTGTGCTGTATTTTACAAAAGTGATTTAATAGATTATAAATATATATAATAGATTATAAATAAATGCTTACATAATTCTGTTCATTTTGAGGGCTATCAAACGTCCCCTGCCTTCCTATATGTCCAATACGGTATGCTTCATACCGTTCCAAGCCCTGTTTAACATTAAAAGTTAAATTATAAGTTAAATAAACATTTATCGTCTATGTATATGTGTGTGTATATACCTTCTTGTAACAGTGACTGGCAAGAGAGCTCGATCCACCTCGGTATGTGTTCGTTTGTTTTTGGCGGGCGACTTTAGCAAGTTCAGACTTCCTCTTATGCTCTGGAGTGCAGAAGTGATCAACAGCTCGATGCCAGTTTTCCAATTTCATACCCGGGGGAGGATTTTGCTTTGCTAACTCCACATCCTCATCATCTCCCAACACCTTCAAATAATGACGCTTTGCGTCGGCTTTGCGGTCGGTGTACCGCTTTTTGATAACCGCCATAATGCCTCCTTTTTTTAGCGGCATTCATTTCTTCATTAATAGCATCCAAGTCGAAGGAACCCTAATAATTAAATAAAACAAGCTAGTCAGATAGAAAAAAATCAACAAATAACATATAGAATATACATTTACAAATCACTAACCTTTAAAATCTCAAATAACTTGTCTTGGTAAGCCTCAGAAACATTATCCCAACCTTCCACATCCAACGGGATCTCACGCCATATATGCATGGACGCCTCCCAGGAGAAGTAGCCGCCATCTTTGCCTACAGGCATCTTGGTGGCGGCATCATCAAATGGAATCGCTACCTTGCCTTTGCCTGTCTTAAGTGCTTTTCTTAAGCCCTTGTTTTTGCAGGGCCCCGTGTTCTCCTACGAGGAGCTGCATTTAGAGTTAAAAATAATTAGTCACATTATTAGAATTGAAAAAGAAGTAAAAATAGTAAACAGTAAAGAACTGTAAGACTTACCACCATCTTCCTGGTGGTTGTGCCACCAATCATCACCGCCTGGTGGCGGTGGTGGCGCCCCTGCACCGTCTCCCCCGTGGCCCATAACAGCGGCCATCAAATAAACAAACAAAAACAAAATCGAACTCATAGTGTCCTGCAAAAAGGAAATAAAAAATATTAGTCACATTATTATATGTAAGTCCTGCAATTAGAAATAAAACTTATTAGTCACATTATTATTATTATATGTAATAAATAAAGTATAAATAGTAAACATTGATTTATTATAATAAATACATGAAATCATCAACAATTACTGTTTTTTAATCAGACTCCATGTCATCATAATCTGGATCGTCCTCGTCATAATATGCCCCAGCATCAGCAACTTCACTGTCGTCATTGCTCGGGGCATCAACTTCCATTGCATTCTCACCTGGAGTAGCATGAGAAGATATGTTTTGAAAGTATTGGTGGAAGTCAATAATTAGGCCAATATTAGATGAAGAGTTATTGTGAACGACGTCAACATCCTCGCCAACATCCTCGCCTAACTCAGTGTCTACGTTTTGAACATTCTCGAGTTGTGGTGGTCTATCCCAAATTTGCCGGTGATTAAAATTTTCGACGACCCACCTATGTTTATTATTTTGTTTTCCTCGAGATGGTTCTTGGATGTAGAATACTTGTTTGGCTTGTCGGGCAAATATGAGCCGATCTTCTTTGTCCCATTCGTGTTCTGTGCTGATACTGGTGATATTGTTTTCAACTGTAACTCGAGTATCATACCACGCATACTCATACATACTTACACGCATACACACATACATACATACATACATACATACATACATACATACATACATACATACTCATACATACTCATACATACATACATACACACACATACTCATACATACACTCATGCATACATATATACATACACGCATACATACATACACTCATACATACATATACTCATACATACATACACTCATACATACATACACGCATACTCATACATACACGCATACATACATACAGTCATACATACATACATACATACACACATACTCATACATACATACACGCATACATACATACACTCATACATACATACACGCATACTCATACATACATACACGCATACTCATACATACTCATACATACTTACACGCATACACACATACATACATACATACTCATACATACTCATACATACATACATACATACATACTCATACATACTTACACGCATACACATACTCATACATACACTCATACATACACATACTCATACATACATACAAACATACATACACGCATACTTATACATAAATACATACATACTCATACATACATACACGCATACATACATACACTCATACATACATATACTCATACATACTCATACATACACACACTCATACAAACATACATACATACTCATACATACATACATACACTCATACATACATATACTCATACATACATATACTCATACCTACATACATACATACACACATACATACATAAAATAAAAAAAACAGAAAAAAAATAAAACAAAACAGAAAAATATATAAAAAAACAGAAAAAATAAAAAAAAATCAGAAAAATCATAAAAAAATAAAAAAAACAGAAAAAATAAAAAAAACAGAAAAAAATATAAAAAACGAAATAAATACCAAACCTAATTAAAGCATAAAAATTTAAAAGAATAAAACAATTAGCGGCGACGACTAACCTTTTTAGCGGCGGCGGTTAAATCTTTAGCGGCGACAAAGTTCACGTTCTTCCCCTAGATCGGTCCTTTCCTACAAACACAAACAAATTATCAAAAATAAAAAAAAATTAACCAAAAAACAGAAAAAAAAAAAGAAACGGGAAAAAAATCATAAAACAGAAAAAAAATAAGAAAAACTGAAAAAATAAAATAAAAAACACAAAAAAGAAAAAAAAAACTGGAAGAAAAAGAAAATAGAAAATGAAAGGAAAATAAAAAGAAAAAATAGAAAACACAAAAATAAAACACAAAAAAAAACTAAAAAAAAAATAAGAAAAACTAAAAAAATAAAATAAAAAACAGAAAAAAGAAAAAAAACCTGGAAAAAAAAAGAAAATAGAAAATGAAAGGAAAATAAAAAGGAAAAATTGAAAACAAAAAAATAAAACACAAAACAAAAAAACAAAAAAAAAAAGAAAGGAAGACTTACGAGTTACGAGAGAGAGCAGAAGGAGGGAGAGAGAGCCGTGGTGGTGGTGGTTTGCTCCGGTGGTGGTGGGGGTTTGCTCCGGTGGTGATGGGGTTTGCTCCGGTGGTGGATCTGAAAGGGAAAGGAGGGTGAGAGGGAAGAAGAAGAAGGTGAGATGCGAGAGAGAGAGAGCTAGAGCGGGAGAGAGATTGTCTGCGAGAGAGAGAGAGAGTTGAGAGGGAAGAAGGTAAAGTGAAAAAGAAAGAGTGGGAAAGGAAGAAGAAAGGGCGGGTGTTGTGAATTTTTGGGGGACTTTTAGCGGCGACAGTGTGGCCGCTAATAATATATGTACGATGAAATCTTGGTCGTTGATCAAAGATTGATCAACGGCTGTGGAGAGGCCAGGTTAAAATTGACCTTTAGCGACGACACTTTGGCGGGTCGCCGCTAAAGGTTAAAATTCTTGTAGTGTTCATCCCCAAAACAAATAATGAATCTTTCTCTCTCTAGACCAACATATAAAGGTAGGGGTGGGAAGAGGGAAGAGATTGTGGTATCCAAAGGTAGGGGTATGGATTTATAACTAATGTATTATAAAATGTGCATTAGACAATTAGACAATTATACAATTCACATTATAGGTTATACATAAGGGGCATAAAAGAAAAAAAAGTGACTAAAAGTTGGAGACTTGTGAAGGGACCCTTCAACTCCCATCTTAAAAATTGTGTAATAGAGATAAATGTAAAATAACAAAGTTTAAAAAATAATAATTTAAATTTTTTTTGGATAAAGCTGCTGCTCACCTCTACCCATAACAACATCAAGCTAGTAAGCTGCAGCTTTATCACCCTGCCATGTCAGTGCTTACGTGACTTAATATTATAGGATAAAACCATCACTCACGTCCACCCACAACACATAATCTAATAAACCTAAAAAGAAAATTACCTTCAATTTTTATAATAGTAACTAGTGTTTTAGTTACCCGCGCTTCGCCGCGGGGGCGCTCGTGTCGCTATAGGTTTGGTGGCCATTAAAAATAACATTATTAGCAATAATTTTAGGTAACTATAATTTGTTCAAATTATTCTAAAATAACCGTCGCTAGTTATTTCCACCAATTTTCGCTGCGGGAGCTCATATTGCGTTGTGGGTTTGGTGGACGTTAAAGATCGCGCTTCGCTGCGGGAGCTCCTGTTGCTTTGAGGGTTTCGTGGACATTAAAGATAACATTAAGTGACTGTTATTCTCGTGTGGGCGCCAAAAAAATAATCGCCGTCCATTACCTTGCAGACCAGTCCTAACATTACAACAGTTGGGTTGGCTAAGCTAATGTTGACCTGATCTGAAGCCCAAAGTAGTAAAAAAAATGTGGCCCATTAATTGTTCACCAAGGCCCAACTTTGTATGTTACATTGTCGGTTCCATTTTGTGCGGGATTTTATTTTCTTTTTGGGCGGCCCATATTTATGTAGGCTTCATAATGTATTTATGGGTGCATCTTATTTTATTAATCTTATGCATGGTTTCAAAATTATCAACACTTATCATACATACGTCATGTATAGCTAGCTCACTTCATTTATAGTTTATCAAGATGGCTAGCTTAAGGTCACGGGGTCCTGTTTTGTGTGTGGATACTATAATATGAACAACCGTCACATCCAGTCAATCAATTCACTTCACTGTAGAAGTGTTTCTTATTTAATATATAGAAGAATAGCAGAAGTTGGAATTAATGTAATGAAGCATATTTAAGTAAAGGGGTCGTAAGTCGTAACACACACAAATAAAAGGTTAAAACAATTGTCCATGATAATAATAATAAAAGCCAAATAACCCCGATAGAAAAGTGAAAACCAATACCATGAAATACGTATGAATTATTTTTCTTGTTCCTTTGCTAGGCAATCGACCTTCTCTATTAGCTTCATATGTTTCTTCACCAGCTTCATACGTCTGAGTCCACGTTCTAGTTCTTCAAGTTCAAATTCTACCCATTCTCGTTCCATCTCCTCCAATTCTTCATGAGACAAGAACTTTATTAACATTCTTCTGATATAGATTTTTAGTATCTTGAATCCGACTTTGCCAACATTAATATCAGGGTACATATATGCTAACAAATGATTAACATGGGGATATTTTTCCTTTAAAACCCTACTAGCAGCAACAGCAGCTTCCTCTTTATCTTTAACTTGTTCTTCAACTTTATCATCCTCACCTCCCCACACTTGTTGAGAAAGTTTGTATACGCTGGCACTGTGTTTATCAGAACCGGCAGCCTTTTTTCCTTCTCTAATATCCTTGAACTTAGCCTTCAGTTTCCGCACTTTATCCGCAAGTTGCTTTTTTGTTACATCGAAATTCAGACATTTGCTGACCGTGTCAAACAACATGGCCATGTCACTTTTGTTAGATTGTGCTCTTAAAGCTTCTAAAAGCTTTATTTCTGCAGCATGTGACCACACCCTTTGAATCGGGCCACTGGATTTTTCAACCGGAGTGTAATCCTCGTCATCATTCATCTCCGAACTTGTTCGTTTTCTGCTTTTTGATGCAGAAGCAGATTTCATGATTGCTTTCTCATTGTTGCTCATTATTTTTTTTTCTTATGAAGCTTACAAAATAACGCAACACGAATGGACGTTATATGTACATCTACAGCAATGTATATAATTTCTCTCAAAATGTGAATATATTGTGTTCAAAGTAATTATAGAAAATATTTCTTGTCTAATTATGAATTATATATGATTGAGAATATGTGCGTAGAATACATGTTATTTTCTATGTTTGTGATTCATATAATTCCTCACATTATTTTGTTTATATATGTGCAACAATTTTAAAAACGTGAAATAAACTATACATGGTAAACTAATTTAATTTAATTAATAAACCGTAACTTTAGTGTCAGATTATATTTATGTAAATCATATATGAAATAATTTATATGAATTAACTCCAAAATGATTTGATTTGTACGTGATCATAGAAACTATTAAAGTCTTGCCTAATTAATCATTAATTCTCGATGTTAGAGAATCACTTAGAGTATCCGTTGTGGTCCGCGAGCGCTTAGCCGCGAGCCACAAAACATTCAACCGGCTAGCTGGATCCATAACATGCTTCAGCGAGAGCTGGCGCGAGCTACTGGCCGTTAGTGGGCTCGCGTGTGTTAGCGAGGTCAAACTAGCCGTTGGCAGTCAACTAGCCGGTAGCCAACGGCTAGTTGTACTATTTAAATACAAAAAAAAACCAATTTTAATTCACTAAACAAATCAAATACAATATTCAATCAATTTACACTTCAAAAATCAAGCAAACAAACAATGGACTCACAATGGCAAAATTGTTACCAAGCCACAATGGAGTTTTTTGATGAACAAGAGTATGATTATAGTCCAACGAACGAAATCGAAGTTAAACTAAGCCAAATGCCACCGCTTTCACTTTCACCGGATTTAGTCCCGGATAGACAACCACCAACAACTCAAAGGCGAGGAGGTAGAGGTGGTGGCCGAGGACGGACGGTCGGCCGGCCGAAGTGGTGCAAGGGGTGGTGGTAGGGGCGGTGAATCGCCCGACCAATATATTCGACCAAGGCGCCAAGTGACCCCTTGGACCAAAGACGAGAAAATAGCCCTTTGTCGGGCTTGGGTTGAAGTATCGCAGGACCGAAAAGCGGGTATATATTTTTTGTTAAATATATATTTTTTTAAATATACATATTTGATTTTTTTAACATTAATTTATTTCCTTATGTAGCCGATTATCAAAAGGCTAAGATTTTTTGGCTACGAATCCGAGACCTCTTTCATGAGCAATTTGGGAGCACTATGCGTTCGGCCGATATGATTTTTGACCGGTGGGCGGAGATTAGGAAATATGTGGAATTTGTTTAAGAAGCTTCATAACAGCAACGCTGCTCGAGTGCGAGTGAGCGGGTCAAGTGATCTTGACGTGTATCAATTTACTTGTAACGAATGGAAAGAGGATGTCTTGCGCACTACAAGAAATTATGGTATATACCCACACATAATTTACCTACACATGTAAATGTGTAGGTAAATACCACCTACACATGATTGTCTATGTGTAGCTAATTGTTGATAATATATTTTCATTTTGACAAACATTTAACATGTGTAGGTAATACGTTTTAACTACACTTTGAAGTTGGTGGTAAAATTTCCCACCATATTAAATACCTACACAAGTGATAAAATTTTATTATGTGTAGATAAACTATTTACACATATATAAAAGCTAATATATGTGTAGGTAAATGATTATATTTGCCAACACATAATAGTTAAAAGTAAATATGTGGATAAACCTAGTAAATAATTTTTATTTTATTTATTAAGAATGACATGTCAAAATTAATACCTACATATGTTAAAAAATGTAAAATCCGTATAGATATTGTGTAATACGAGAATGCAAAATATAGGCACCATTGCTGCCCATTTGATTAATGTCGGAACTGATAAATTGTATACTTGTTGGGTGTACCATGGTGAGGATGAAATCGATGAAGAAGATGAGGGACTTGATGATTTTGTTAATGAAGAATTTGATGGTTTAAATGCAGGATTTGAGGATGCGACCGTTCATCCATATTTTAATATTTGCCCTACCGATGATCTAATTGGAAATCAACAATCTGTTAATGAAAATACTCGTTATGAGAAGCTGCATGAACACTATGTGAAAAAATGGCTATGGCCACACATATCCTTAAATCGGTATGCTTCATTTTTGTTTAAACGTGTAGCTAAAGGTCATTTTTTACATTTCAAAACTTTTCTGCCTACTTTTAGCCACACATCTAATTTATTTATGTGACAATTGCATTAAAATTCAAAATCTTTAGCCACACTTTAAGAAAACTGTAACATTTAGTAGCCACGATAGCAAAAGTGTGGCCATATGTGATCTACAGCCACAATATTTGTTTCATGTGACAACAAACACATTAAATCGAGACCTTTGGCCACACTTTTAAGAAGAAAAAAATTGTGACATTTAGTTGCCACACTAGAAAAGTGTGGCCAAATATGATCTACCGTCACAACATTTGTTTCATATCGCCAAAAACACATTAGCCTGAAACATTTAGCCACAAAAAGTTATAGTGTTTATTTATCAAATTATCAACGCGCGGAACTAATATGACATAATAAAGTCTGTTAATGAGCATTACGAACGATAAATAAAATTAATTTCCAATAGTTTAGATCAATAAATGAAGCTTAGGCTCATACTCATTGGGGAAAGATCCGGTACAAATAGCTTTTTTGGTAAGAACTGTGAGAATCAAAGGAGGGTATTTTTTTTTAATTTTTTTTTTTTAAATTTTTTTTCCCCATATTGTTAAACATGTATTATAGTATTGAAAACTAAAAAAAAAAATAAAAAAAAAATTTGGTGTAGAGTAATTACGTGTAGAGTAATTACATAATTACTCTAGTGTAAACTAATGTATTTACCTTAATGACGTAATTACACTAAAAAAAATTTTTTTTTTAATTTTTTTTTGTATTATTCATCTAGAAAGAATGTTTAAGCACATGGGAAAAAAAATTCTAAAAAAAAAAATAAATTTTTTTTACCCCCTTTGATTCTCACAGTTCTTACAAAAAACTATATGTATTTGATCTTTATTCCATACTCATTTACCAAATAAGGCTTATTTTAAAGTTTTGGCTTGGCTCATAAACAAGTTTACATAAGTTTGGTGTTGCTCGTTTACTAAACAACTTTAAATTAGGAATAAATAATAACACTAATATTATCACTTTAAGGCTCGAAAAGCCTGAAGAGTTTTGCATGTAAGGCTCGGGCTCGATAAATAAACGAGCTTTGTTTAAGGCTCAAACTTGGCTCGAACTCGATATGAATCGACTCGTTTCAAGCTTTTTATCGAGCGAATATCGAGTAACTTGCCAGCGGACTCGTTTATACTCTATTCATTACATATACCACAATTAGGGATATACGACTTGGTCTTTTTTATATTTTTATAAAAATATGTACATAATGTTATAATTTTCTATACAAGTCTTAATTCTTTCTTTTAGTTCTCTCCAAATTTTATACTCCGTATATGTTTTTCTTCGGTCAACGATTCCTCCAAGTTTCTACTGGAATTTTTTTTTGAACTTTTCTGAAAATTTCATTTCCCCCTCAAAATCTACAATTACCATCCCCAAATTAAAAAATTCCTCATCATTTTCACCCATCTTCTATCCCTAGTTGTTGCTGTCGCTCCATCAAAGAGACCATCTTAATCATCGATGGTGATCTACGCACTCCGACCACCTCCGTTTTCAGTTGCAACAAGACTCACATGCCGAAAAACCACCATCGCACCACCAGACGGGTAACCTCTTCTATTCAATGTTGCACGTCATGTTACTAAATATCCACCTCATGTTACTGTCACTTTGATACGGTTATGTAGTTATTGAGTCATACACATAGTACTTTTTTTTTCTTTCAATGTATGATTATTGCTATGCCGAAGCCTTGAAGGTAACTGATTATAAACCTTTGATTTTGGGGTAATGTTTAATAGTTGAGTAGTTAAAAGCTGGAAGGTTTGAAGATGCACACCAACTATTCGTTGAAATGCTTCAACCAGATTTTGTTCAGATCTGTTTCTGATTTACATATGTATGTGGATGCAAGTATTTTGAATAATATAGATTTGTAGAGTTCGGTAGATTAACAGGATTGTATGTAATATTCTATACTGATTCTGTACATCGGTTGAAGCTTTGTACATCGATTGATAAGATCTATTAGGGCTCACAATTAGGTCGAAACTCTGTACTACAGTATGATTCGCTTGAGTGTGATTGTTGTGTCGAATGCTTGTTGTCTTTCGGTTGATTTTACTATTAAATGCTTGTTGTTTTCGTTTGAGTTTACCGTTAAATGCTTCTTGTGTTTCGGTTGATTTTACTGTCGAATGCTTTTTGCTACATACGTATGCAGGGGCCTTGATCCAATTTTGGTTGTGTGAATACTTTGATGTGATTTATTTCTTAATTTTCTATCAGGAACCTAGACCACAGATTCCAAAACCAATAATAGGTTTGGTTGAGTATGGAACAAATCTTCTTCAAGCGATTGGCCAGTTCAATGGTATATAATGTACAAATGCCCTTTGTTTCAACACATTTTGATGTGAACTCTCTGTAATTTTATGGTAGGGAAATATATCATAGTTGTTGCGTTGATGAGCATGATCGCAAACCCAAGTTGCCCTGTCCTTCAAGATTATATGCCACCTACCACTGTTGCATCTGATTTAGGTATACTCATGCAGTGTATGAGAAAATAACATAAGTGATAGGAGTATACATTTTCTTGTTTGATATTCTTATATATTTTTTTTTTGTCTTTCTTTAAATTTTCTTATGATAGATAATGATATAGTTGAAGGGCCATCTAGAATAATAGAATATCACTAAATTGCCCCATAAGGTATGCACTGAACATGATTTTGAAGCAATAAAATTTTAAATTCTTAGTTTAATATCATATTATTTCAATAGAATTAGCAATTTCTTTTATCTTCGCTTATGTGTCTATTTGGATTTGGGCTATCTCTTTTATGCAGCTTCAAACGCATTACGACTCCTGTCGAAGGTCATTTATGCAAACATCTTCAGGCGAGTCAATTTTGTATACTTATGGCCTTATGAGTATATGGATTTGTTCATTTAAGGATGTCTTAACCTTGGACCTTGAAATGTTGTTAAGGGCTAATTGTATACAAACGTATAACAATTTTCCATTTTCACTAACCAACTTCATTTACTCTGAAAACAACTATCAAATCATTTGTCTCGGGTTGGTATCTAAATGTCTTTTTATATGTTTATTCTCAAGGTATACGACTCGGGGAGGAAGACTGCCTCATAGGCCTGTGGAGGACCTTGCATTTGCTCTCGATTTTATCAACGGGGGCAAGCTTTCCGAATTATTATATGGTATGTTAAGCTATACGTAATCGCCTTCCTAAAAAAATAATTGTTAAATTGTTAATCTTACTTGATTCTCACTACAACCATCTCTACATTCCATTGGAATGCTTAATGCTTAATTTATGGGATGGTGAAGAACTTTTGTGACTTGCATGTATTGTTGTCAACACTAGTAGTAATTATTTTATCTTCCTTTAGTTATTTATTTGTAAAACAAACAAGTTTTTTATGAGCTTTTTATCAATAAGGTATTATCTTGTTTTAATTGTGCTTATATTGGTGTGCTAGTGGCCAAGAACACGAGCTGCTAGCATAACTTGCTTCTCTTAATAACCTTGCGTCCATATGTCCATCTGTCCTCGCTCTCGCCCACTCAGCAAAAGGTTGAATATCTAAAAAATGTGGTTGCAATATATGTAAGTTTCCTTTTTCTTTTCTATCCCTAAGTATTCAATATTTGGTAAAAAGTTAATTTATTGCATTTGTTTTTTTTTTCCTAAAAAGAAGAAATGATGAAGTTGAGAAACCAGCATACCGTGGAATCAATGAGCAACAAGTCAATTATTACGAATGTACTTGGACGAAGCTCTATTCGTTTGCATGGGTGGGGACGTGATCCAATAAATGTGCCATTATGGAACAAGCAGTGATGAAGAATAATATCATGCTTACTCCATCAAACACATCTAGACAATCTCAAGGTGATAGTCTAAAGGTGATGAAAGTATCGATGAGTGATGTCGTTTAGGAATTTTATATAACATGTTAGTAACTTACGGTTAATATTTGATTTGTTTGTTTGGTTGTTTAAACACTTATGTTTTGATTAAGAATGTTAATTTAGTCGTGTATGTTTCTATAACTGTTTTTGTATTTGTTTGTATACATTAAAAAATTATTATTTAAATAAATTGTGGTTATTATCTATACATTTAAATATTTTTACCAACATATCAATATATATTATTTCTACACATGTTAAGATCAATACCTACACATCTTACATTTGCCTACACAAAATTAGCTGCCACGTTGGACGCCACGTCAACTGCCCACGTCATATGCAACGTCAGCTCCCACATTAGATGCCACGTCATACACCAATCTAGCAAGTTGTTATACTTCTACCAACACATATATATTAGTTTTAGCGACACATATATGTGTAGGTATAGCTTGCTATATACCTACACATAATAAATGTGTAGGTAATGATCTATATCCACAGTGCCGAGTCTACACATCATAACACTTAATTTATGTGTAGGTAAACGTAACTACTAACACATTATAGGGTTTTTCCTACACATACTATGTGTGGGTAAATACCCAAATTTCTTGTATGCGCAAGTACAAGACCAACAAGACGTGGGATGAGGACTATTTGTGGAGAATCCTACGTAATTGCTCCAAATGGGTGGAACTAATTTCTGTTGAAGACATGAGCGAAGGCGACGATGGCTCATCATCAAAGCGAGCCAAGACGACTTCATCGGGTGGGTACATCTCCTCTCGTGGGAAATAACCAAAATAAGGACGACAATGGAGATGACGGCCAAAGCTAAAGTTCATAAAGTTCGAATGAGGGACATGGACTTTTTAGCGAGAGACTTTAGCATCATACCAATGCCTCGTCGAAAGATACTTGAACTAGAACAAGCGCATCTCGTGAAGGAATACGAGATGGAACAAGAACACCCCATCGACGAGATGAGTAGTTTATTTCTTTTAAGTAGTTTATTTTTTTTTATTGTATGTGTTTTAATTTTTTTTATTAATGAAAAATTTAGGTTTATTATTTAATTTGTGTTGCTAATTTAATTATTATAAATTTAAAATAACAAAGTTTAAAAAAAATAAAAACTGGATAAAGCTGCTGCTCACCTCTAGCCACAACACCATCAGGCTAGTGAAACATAGCTTTATCACCCTGCCAACTGGGCGCTTACGTGGCTAAATATGAGAGGATAGAGCCACTGCTCACCTCTAGCCACAACGGATAGTCTTAGTGTTTATAAGATACTAAGATTATGTGTTGTGGCTAGAGGCGAGTCATGGATTTATCCTCTCATACTGCACCATATCAGCACATAGTTGGCAGAGTGATAAACCTGTTGGTCGCTCGCCTGATGGTGTTGTGGCTAGAGGTGAGCAACAGCTTTAACCATTTTTTTTGAGACTTTCTAAATTTGTCAAAATTATAATATTAATACAAAAATAACTTGAACAAAAATTAGATTAATGTTTACAATAATCCAAACTATAAAAAATTAAAACTAATCTAATACAAGATCATCGGGACGTCTAGCCCACAAATGCTCGACTAATTCATGCCAGAGGTTTTCGTGTATTTCACAGTTCTTGAAATTGTTTATGTTGTCGAGTCTTTGGGTATTATCGATTGTCGATTCGGCACGTGGGATATCACCTTGGTAATTTTGACATATCGCCATGCCTCAGTCCTCCAATATCATGTTATGTAAAATAATACAAGTATAGACAACATCCATAATTCTCTCTAGTGTCCAAAATCTTATTGGGTTGGCAATCAACGAAAATCTCTTTTTAAGAACGTCGAACGCTCTTTCAATATCTTTTCTTGTCGACTCTTGTTTCTTTGTAAAGTACTTGCGTTTGTCTTCAAGTTGAGACGAGTAAGCTTGAACAAGTGTCACGCATTCGTTGTAAATACCATCGACCAAGTAGTAGCCATACTTGAAATTTACATTATTAACGTTAAACAATTGGGGCGGCTCACCCCCGTCGATAATGTCATTGAATAAAGGTGATTGGTTGATAACATTTAAGTCGTTATTTAACCCAGCAACTCCAAAAAAAGCATGCAAAAACCAAAGATCATGCGAGGCCACCGCTTCAAGTATAATACTCGGTCCAGAATGATCACCTCGATGAAACTGACATCACCAAGCCGTAGGACACATAGCCCAACCAACATGCGTACAATCGAGACTACCAAGCATTCTGGGAAACCCATGTTTTTCACCATGAACCTCGTATATGCGTTGGATATCATACATGGTTGGTTTACGCAAATATCATCGTGAGTAAATAGATATGATCCCTACATAAATATATATATATATATATTAAACGACATTTGATAATATAAAAGTGTAAACAATATGTGAGTAAACTATGTATATATATGCATACCTTGACAAAAAAAAATAAAGAGAGTCGCACGCAACTTTTTCGGACATGGCAATATGCTCATCCACTGCGTCCGACGTAAGCCCGTTGGATATCTACATTCATGCTTTTATCTTTGAATTTGTACTCTTTGAATACTATATTAATCATATATCATGCGTATTTGAAGCAACTTAAATTTAGTAAAACTTTGGTGATAAATTGAAATTGTAGACTGTTATAGATTGATCTCAAGATATTTGGTTGTGGAAATTATGTGATAGATAACACAACCATTGACATTTTCCTCTATATTAAAAAAAATGAAATCTTATACATGATGATTAAAATGAGATATTAGTACTTTACACTTTTACAGTAGTTGGTTAATGATATAGCCGTTGAATTGTGTTGATTAATGTTCTTGCTAAGGAAAAAACAACAAAATCTGCATGGAAGGTAGGCGTAGGGCCTGTTTTCAGAAAAAAAAAAAGATTTTTGGATGACATCAGAACCTGGATCATCTCAGCAAACTTTAAGCGAGGATGAAGCAGTTCGAAATAAGGTTGCTTCACTAGAAGAGGAAGTGAAACAAAGAAATGAAAAATATGAAAAGTTGTTAATGTTCGTGAGCTCAAAGTTTCCGGATTTGAGAGCCCGGTATCTGCACATGTGAGTAGTGGAGCAAATGATTTAGATGAGCAAGTCAATGACAATCACAGTTTGAATTAGGAAGTGAGTTAAGACTTATTTTGTTAGTGTTTGATTGATTTCCGTTTTAAAGTTTAGACTTAATCTGTTTAGTACTATTTAGTTATATGTTTGTTTACTCTTTTTATTTTTAGAATTAACATGCTATAATGTTATGCGTTAAATTAATTATGAATTGGTGCATACACATTATAGACTATTAAATATAGTATCAAAGACTATTTTTAGTCTCTAATAAACATGCCGGAAACAAGTCATAGTATTAAAGACTAGTTTTTTAGTCACAAAGTTAACATATTAGGGACTGATTATTAGTATTTAAAACACATATTTGGGACTGAAAAGGTTCTTACTTGATAAAAAAATTCGGTCTCTAAAAAAACATATTCAATACTAAATAAGAACTTTTAAGATTATTTTTCAGTCCTTAAAAGATAATTAAGGAATAAAATGATATGTTAACATAGACTAAATTTCAGTCCCTAAAAGAACGTATTTAGGACTGAAAAAGTTCCTAGAAGATACATGTTTTCACTCTCTAAAACGCACATCCAAAACTAAATAACATGACATCTAAGATCGTTTTTCAGTCCCTAAAAGAATATATGAAGACAGAATAGCATATTATCAGTGACTAATTCTTAGTCTCTATAACGTCTAATTAGAGACTGAATTGTCATAGAACCCAAGGCTAATTAAATGTATTTGTGACAAAATACACAACATTTTAGTAATGATTTTCATTCCCAAAAAGCCTTGGTTCAAGGACTGATCTTCAGTCACAAACGAAATGTATTTAGGACTGAAATGATGTGGTATAGGGGGATAGAATAAGGACTGATTTTATGAGTAAGAGAGACTGAATGTCAGTCCTTGTAGGTATCATATATTTAGGACTGAAATTTAGTTACTAATGAAAGTATCTAGGACTAACCAACTAGGACTGACTCGTGACTGGCAAAATCAGTCCCCCGATAGCCATCAGGACTGATTTAGGAGTATCAAAGACTAATTTTTCAGTCCTTGATGACCATCTTTTTTGTAGTGTCATCCATTTTGATTTATCTCATATTATATTATCAAGGTTATTTTGGTCATTTTATATCCCTTTTTTTCAATTTTGAATCATTCCCCCTATATAAACACACACTCTCTCTCATTTTCTCACCACCATGACCAACCACATTCTCTCTCACTCTCTTTCACCACCATGAACAACCACCACCTCCAGCCATCATCAATATAAACAGTAACATGATGAACTTCAACCAATCTTATCTAACCTCTAATTAAAGGTGCCTTCTTTTTCTCATATTTGCTTCCTTTCTTTATGATTAGTTGTTTGATTTTTTTCTTACATGCCTTGTTTGGGTTGCTATTTTTTAATCTTTGAAGCTGCTGTGTGAATTATTTGTTAATTGTTATGTTAACATGTCACAGATTGATGTTGTTAAATTCCAGTTTTATGTAACTTCATACCTAACAACATATTTATATTGAGTTAAATATATTTTATGTATTTTGTTAAGGTTATTGATTATTATTTTGATTGTTTTACCTATGTTCTCCTTGACTTTATTTTGTCAAATTACGGTTTTCTTGAAGAATTCATATTATAAATTTGTTATGATGATATTGTATATGTCCCAGTGGTTGATTCTAGAGGAACTTATGGAGATTACTTATATCATGTTATCTACTGAAATTGGAGGAATTGAAAACCAAAAATCTAATGAATTGGATAAATGTGTTTTTATTGCATATTTTTTGTTTTAAGGTCTTTTAGTTTCTGAATTATGAGCTGAATCTATCCCAATTAACATTTGTTATGGTTCAATTAACATGTGTTAAATAGCAAATGTGTTTTTATTTTCTTGGTATATCTTTTGATTTTTCTCTAATAATTTTTACTTTATATTTCTTGCATATATGTTATTCTGTGTGAAGGTTTTGATTTTTTTTATTGGTGCTTACTGATGTGTCAGGGTTCAATTAACACGTGTTAGTGATGCTAACACATGTTGTATTGGTGCCTACTAATGAATCTATCCCAATTGACATATGTTAGGGTTCAATTAACATGTGTTAGTGATGCTAACACACGTTAGTATATGCCTAACTAACACATGCTAGGGTTCATATGACGTGCGTTATTTTCATGATTTAAATTGATGAACTTGTTTTTTTTTATGTTACATCTTTTTTTTTTTTTGCCAAAGCAAAAGATGGCTATTAAGGATTGAAACATGAAGCCGAAGATGCCTAATAAGGAATGAAGTAGAACGCCGAAGACGACTATTAAAGAATGAAGCATAATTTTAAGTTTCATGTGTTTTTGTTAGTTTATGATAGTGTTGTATCATGTTTTTAATTGTTTAGATTTATATGAAATTAATTTGCTACACTCAATGTTGATTGCAATAAATTTTTATATACATGTGTTCTTTTATGTTGTTATACCAGTCCAAAATTAACGTGATAATTACACATGTTACAAGGTGCTTCTAAACATTTACAACGTGCTTTAAACACTTACAAGTGCGTTTCAAGGTATGTGAGTTTAAATTATACAACAAGTGCGTCTAAACATTACAACGTACGTTTAAAATAATGTATGTGCATTTAAAACACTCTGTTATCACCAACATCGTTTTTTTTCTGCAACTTTTTTTAACCTAATTTTTTTTAATCATAATTATTGAAACACAATCGAAAGTATTTGACAAATATTACAAGCGTTTATTCATAATTGTATGTTTTTCGTATGATTAATCGTCCCAGTGTAAAGCTCTGTTTTTTTTTAACATTTTACGTTTTCGTTAATTGTAATCGAATGTTTTTTGTTATTTTGATTGTGTAATCATTCTGAACGTTTAAAACGATGAAAATCAGGTTTCAATCGTTGAAAAATTATGTTTCGATTGAGTCTGTTGTTACGATTTGAATAAAATTTAAACGCTTTTTCCTAATTTACCCTTGGTTAGATTAACGCAAATATGATTAGGGTTGTTGATTACCATCTTACCATCATCTTAATCTAATGACTGAGAATGCTTCTTACGATTCTCACATGAAGGTTCTTTGTACGTTATCTCTTCCCTAGTATAGATTATTTGTTTATAGAAAGTGGTAGGATAATCGGGCAAGACAGAGGAGAGGTGACAATAATTGTTTGAATCTTTATTAATTGTTGAGCTTGAACAACCTGTTTCCATGTGTATTTACACCTCCATCAATAATATCGCCGTTCAGTTAATTACTCTGAATCGTTATATTATAATTATAATAAAATCACCCACTTCCCTTCTGGATGATTTCTTTATTTCCACTTTACAACCATATCTTCTATTTTTGTACACTTTAACCATATTCTTCCTTTTCTTTTTCGAATTTTAGGTTTCTTTTTCTTTTCTTTGCTTTCCTTTGAATTCAAGGGAAAAATCCCATGATTACAGTTCTTTGAATAGCATAATTTCTTTTGATCTCTTTTTCCTGTCATCTTTTACCTTTTATTTCATCGAATTCCTTATTTTTTTTTATTAACCAAAAAAATATACCGTAATTCGACTCTGTGTGTCAGAAAAAGTGGCTGATTGCATGCAACTGTATTTGGGTTTCATATTTGTGTCCAGTTTCCTTCACGGGATATCCTTAGTCCATCCAAATTCCTGTATGGTTTAATATTTTCACATGCTTTGTGTGTAGAGAGAGAATTGAGTTGGTTGACGACATGAAATTCCTGAATTTTGATCTAACGGAATAAATTTTCAATTTCTGCTAGTAAAGGTGAGATTTTCCAAAACTATATTACTTTCAATTGTTTGAATTATTTGTTTGAGTTTGCAAATCGATCCTAAATGCATTTGAGATTCTTTGGTCTGCGTTTGAGTTCTGTAGTATTCTTTTTGATTGCAATGGTTTTGATAATCCGGACCGTATTATTCTGCGGATTTGGTGGGGACAAACACCAAGTGTTAGAATATTATTATAAATCTGGAATTCCCAGGATGAAGTACTTAGAGGTGCCCCAGATTGTATGGGGACTAAACAACCAAAAGATTGCTTTTGCAAGAGCCTGCTTAACTGCAAGACTCCTCAACAGAACCCTTCTCATGCCTAGCTTAAGTGCAACTTTGTTTTACAAAGAAATCCATCGGTTACACCCCATTTCCTTCGATAAGGTGTTTCAGTTTCACACGTTTAATTCACTCTGTAAAGGCTTTGTCCAGTTGGTCGATACTCAGATCTCCAGAACCGTAGCAACACCCTTGTGGTTCAAAAGGTAGTGGTAGACGATGGACGGTTGAGCGAGATCTTGATCAGTTGAAGGAGTTGCAGAACAATCATGATGAGTTTGAGACGATTCAAATGGTTGGGAAGAACCCGTTTCTATGGCATGATCATTTTCCTGTCAAGGACTATGCCAAGGTGTTTGAGTGCTTAGTTTTACTAGACGAAATCTCAAAAGAAGCTGATAAAGTTGTCGATAAAATTAAAGAGTTGGGAAGTGAATGGAAGATGAATGGATATGTAGCAGTCCATATGAGGATAGAAAAAGATTGGATGATACACTGCAAGAAGCGAGAACAGAGATGGAATGAGACAGAGATTTGTAGTAGTAAAGATGAAATCATGAGTAGAGTAGGCAACATTCCGGGCCTGAAATTGCCAACGGTGGTTTACCTTGCTGTGGCTGATGCACTTGTCGAAGATGGTTCAATTTTGGATGGTTGGAGGGAGGGGTTGGTGGCGGTTGAAAAGAAGAAACTGGTGTGGTGGATATTTACAAGAAGCATCCTTATTTGATTCAGGCTGCAATTGATTATGAAGTTTGCTCGAGGGCGGATGTGTTTGTAGGGAACAGTTATTCGACATTTTCAAGCCTGTTGGTGCTTGAAAGGAGTGCGAAGATGGCGAGAATGGGTGTTGTGACAGCGTGTGGGATCGGGATGGATGTAAGATGGCCATCTTATGCGTATAATCTCAAGGCCACGGAGAGTCAGGTCCTCGCCCATGGATGACAACTTTATCGATTCAAGCTTACAAGCGATAAGTTACGGATCTAACAAACATTTCATGTTGAGGAGCATGCATACGACTTTAAATTGTACATCATTCATTTTTTTTTTGTTTGTATATGATATCTTTGTAAACAAGTAACGAATTGTGGATCAAAATGCTAATAAATGTTAAATTGGAGGGCAAAACTCTATATATATATTATTTTGAACAAGAGTAAACTTTGAGTTAACTGGTTGGCAGACTAGAAAGTCATTAAAAACTTACTTCTCCATATTTTTGTGAGGATGTTGGGATGGTTCGAAGGAATTGGAATTACTTTCAATAAAATCCATTAATTAGGTGTTTGGTTGATAAGTTTCAGTAATGACTGGAATGTTTAAAATAAAAAATTGCAACAATAGGGACTCCTAGTCCTACTACGTTATAACAGCAACAACTGCACTTGCAAGGTTATTTAGGTTCAACAACTAAAGTAATACAAAAGTGCGCTCCAAGGACCACGCAAACAACGAAGACGAATAAAGGGATGAAAAAAGAATGGTGACGTTGAGAGAAAAGAAATTGTATTACATATTGATCGATGTCGTTTGGTCAATCAAAAACAAGTAAAAATATTGTATAGTGAAAATCGAGTCGTCTTCATATGAAATTGGTGGAAAATAAAGATTTTAACTAATTATTGGCTTGAATTGAGAAAACTAAGTACTTTGATTTTATTAGAAACAATAATGAGAAAAACGCAATTTCCCCTAAACTTCAGGTTCTAGGTTTCATACAGTTTTCAGTTTATAAATTGGGAACCACATAGACATGGCTCTGGAAATTAGTTAACTAGCTAGTAGAACGGGTTTTTGTCATCAAACCCTATTAACTACCCAATTGTAAGTGTCAAGTAGACCCTCTTTATGTCACCCAACCTGCTACAAAGTTTTGTCATCAACCAAACAAGTTGTAAAGAAATGACTCAAAACACAGTTAAGTTGTTTAATTAACTAATGCATCAATAATGTTTAAGATGATTGTCATCACAAGCAAAAACAAAATCCAATACTGAAAATAAACATAAAAGGTGTGAAACCTATGCCAACTATTTGTCTAGAGGAAGTTACAAAAGATTTAGCCGCTCATCCCTTTCGCGAACGTATCCCTCGCTTGATCCTGTCGTGCGAACCTTGTGCTCTTGGTGTCGAATACCCAGCAGCCGTCAAAAGTCTTGTTGTGCGACCCGCCACCGACTTTTCTATTTTAAGCCTAAAGGTCCTCGTTCAGCCCAATATTCTCCATAGAATGGCCCAATAAAATGTGATGTTCTTGTCCAATAAAAATAATTATAGGATGCTAATATGCCTCTTCTTTAATTCATTATTCTCCTTCCAATCCAACTTCTTTAGTTTGCCTTCGCCTTCTCAAGTTATGCACATTAATTTTCTTTTAATTGCTACAACATCACGTGCAATTCACAACATATTCAAAACGTATTAAACCTGCACATTAAAACCAACATGAAATTAATTGGATTATTAGTTCAAAGATGTTTCAAGTTTGCTTATTCCATTCTTGTTTTCTCATGAATGATTTTAAAACATTTAATCAAATTTAACTACTAAGCTTGATTTTCTTAAATTATACGGTTTCTCAAAGTTAGTGTTGTGATCATTATAATTTCAACCTTTTGGCTCGTTTTCATATATCCTGCACGATAACAAAAACCGCATCAACGAACCATATTTTTATAATATTATCAATGCATTTCTAAAATAGTCAATATAGAATAGAGTGTATCTAAAATGCACCAATCAACACTAAAATATATACAAAACTCGCATATTAACAATGTGTTTTTACCAACACATCACATATAAAATTCATACTCATATGTTCATTGTTCAAGATCCAAGACGTGACGTGGGTTTAGGTATGTGGATTGTGGGCTATCAAAAAGTACTTATCTCGTGAAAACTTAAATGGGCTTCAAGTGTATCACCAATACCATTGACTGGAACAAAACGAGACGAGGCCTGCTCCATGCAAATCAAGTCAGGCCCAACAGGAGAAAAGACATAGCTCATTGAAAAATTACTAATGAGCATTTGAAGAAACACACCAATATAACAATTACTAATGGACGAGCACAATCAAGAGATATTTATTGACAATAACCTGGACGATTACAATTACTCGAACATAAATCGTTACTATGTTTCCACAATAATCTATCTTTCTCAACTAATACAAAATTCTCTAAGTATGAATCTATAAGAGAGTGAATGAATCCTTCTCCTCTGGGAGAAGGGGCATTTATAGGCCTTAGGGGTGTCCTGTGATTGGTTGAATGGGAATGACAGCTGTCCTGTGCGGGTCCAACACGTTTGTCAACCGTTGGAGCTTGAGCGCTGTCCTCCTGTGATAGGACCACGTGTCCTGTAATCGTCATTTTCTGTCCTTTTTTGTACCTCGTACCTGCAGTTGATCATGGAGCAGTGAATAACGGCCTCTGATTGACTACATGTCCCTTTCTTTGTCAGGTCACAGCTGGCATGTACTAGGTTTACGTGCGCAGGCTTCTAGAAGGTCTAGTCGCCGCTTCTACTGACGTGTGTGGAGATGTGGAGCCGTGCGCATGCACGGGTACAATATCTCTTGAAGTCCCCCTATCTAGTGTTCATTATGCGGAGCATGCGGTACATTGAACTCAGTGAGTTAAAATATTTTGGCTATTGGATTGCAGAGATGATTTGCGCTCTTTATTTATGCTGTGTGCCATGTGCGGAGTGTGACAACGGCTCGCATGATGGCGCACGTCAGTATCAATTCTCACATCAAAGCGGCCAGGTTTGTCAGATGAAAGGACACTTGCAACATTCTACTTTTCAATAAAAAACCAACTATTGACATGAAATATTTCCATATATTCATCAAAATCAACTACTCCAAACTTCTCATCTAACTTATTTATCAGTTTGCTTTCTTCATAGCAGGGCAAGCCGATTGTTATTCCAAACTGATAGATTTGTCTCTGAAAGTCTTCTCCCATTTCCATAATGGCTTTTCTTGAGCCAAAAACTAAGTGTGTGCTGTCGTTTAGGGTGACAAAATATCTACGGTTGAACGAACAAGAAGCGCCAATGCACAACGTTTTCCATTTTTTGTTCTCTGTTTTTTTTATTGTGTGCGTTTTTTTGGGTGTTTGTTTGCTTTGCCATTTCTGATATGATGAAGGCTATATATATATATATAATTAAACCGTGTGTAAGGAAGATGAAGTGACAATTACGATTTTCAATAATAATGATCATTAATCTTTGTTATGGCTATTAATTTCTTGATCGGAGCAAAGAATTGTACGGACATGCATGTGGTGAATAAGTATTGATGAAAATAATCATCAGAAGTTATAATTGTGTTTTTTAAACTTATTCTCAAAAGTTGTTTACAAACTACTGAAGAGAATATGTGAATATATATATATATACACACACACACACACACACGTTTGTGTGTTTTATTGAATTTTTAAAAAATACACATAATTAAGAGTTATAAGAAGGGAGTTGTAAAGGTTGTTTTGAGTCTTCATGTTTTTATGTCCTGAATTTGTTTTTGGACTTTTTTTGGAATTTGGCCCAATAATGTTTATTAGGCCCGAATTACTTTTGGGATTTTATTTCTTATTAGGCCTAATAATTGGTATTAGGCCCAAGAATTTATATTTATATGGATACATACATTTATATGATATATATATATATATATATATATATATATATATAATATATATATATATTTACACATACAAAGACACATGTGTGTGTTGATTGAATTATGAAATAATATACGTAATTAAGAGTTATAAGAAGCGATTGGCTTAAAGTTGTTTTTGGTCTTTATGTTTTAACGGTCTCAATTTGTTTTTAGTCTTTTTTTTAGATTTTGGCCCAACAATGTGTATTAT